>PVHX01007536.1:0-35591 GCA_004024805.1 Geosciurus inauris | reverse complement strand
ATAAGGTAAAATTCTTGCTTTGCCTAGTAGTCCAGATGGCATGTGGGAAGGGACTGCTCTATAATTCATTCGGAATATGTGAGACCACCTTCTACAATTATAGAAACTAGATGTTCTGGCCTTCTGCCTTTCTCTCTCTCTCTCTCTTTCTCTCTCTGTACCTGGAGAACACTGGTCCTGTCATCTACTGGAAATGGAATGCCCACATTTGCAAACTTTCTCTTTTGTGGCAAGGTAAGAAACACTCTGGGTGAGAAAGTACAAAAGAAAATACCAGACCATTTTGTATATTTCATTTTCATTTTCATTTTGGGCCTCACAGGAAACTTCTACAGGGTCCTTTGACATTTCAGATTGTAATAGAAAATTTGGGAATTATAAAATAACTACTCCCCAAACCTGTTAATGCCTTACTTTGTCTTTCAAATTGGTGGGTAAAAACACATGGTCATCTCATCCTTATTTTAGCCTTGAGGATTGTGATCATGGAAAAATGGTCCATGAAATTACCATAACCTCACTTTCACTGGGTGAGGACACTTACTAGTACTCAAACTTTAGAACACAAGCAAAGAACCTGAAGACTTGTTAAAACAAGATTGCCCAGAGTTTATGACTTAATACATTTGATCTGGTTCCTGGGACTTTGCATTTCTAGCAAGATCTCAGAGAATGCTGAAGCTGACTGGTCCAGGGGACACCCTTAGAGAATCATAAAAAAAAGCACAAGCAGAGCTTGTCCCCAAAAGGACCAAGACTGAGTTTCTCCCAGGCTCTCTGGTATCTTTTACCAGTATTTGTCACCTACACTCTAAGCATCTAATGACTTGATACTTGTCATTGCAGCCACTGGTTCTGCCTGTTATCTTGTCTTGGGTCTTGCTCACTGTGATCCTGTTCTATAGTGGTGCTGGCTGGGTACTAACAAATTAACATATGTTCAGGGTTAATCATACCTTTAAAGAATTACTTAAATGCATCACCCTCACAGCACGACAGTCAATTCTTCCTGAATTCTTGCTTTTCAGTGTTATAAGGGTATTCAGAAACCAAACTCAAATAAGGAAAGAGGACAGAAACCACACATGTATACATTGCACTCAGTATTCAGACACCTAATTGTCTGCTAGTGATCCTTTCCAGGAGTATGTTTCTTCTGCTTTGGGCAGGGCTTTATAAATCTAAATCCAGTGTTAACATAAGTGAATGAATTACTTGAAATTTCCTATGATCTCATCTCACATGCTCCTTTAATGGCCAAAATAATCAAAAGCAATTTTCAACATTTAACAGTAACTCTTTTTAAATTCTGGAACTTAATGACATTAACTGAGGCAGAACCGTTTAAGAATACCAAAGGAAAACGTCAATTATAATACACAGCAGGGATTGCCGATGAAGTTTGTGCTACATGCCATAAAGCTATGTCTTCACATTAGTTGAGTATTATTCGTTCAGTAAGGCCAGTCTGGGAGCCTTCTGCCTGAAGGTTATGCAAATGCTTGCCAGTACTACCTGAAGTTAATCACTGCTGTTGGGGTACAGCAAAGAAAGGTGATCAACAAGAATGTTGCCTGGTTTTGCACAGGAATACTAGTATAGAACAAGGGGCACTGAATCTTTTCATGCACACTTGACTATGGGTTATTTGAATTATTTCATGATTTTTCCTAATTCTGGAACACATATCTATAAATAGCCTTAGAAGTTACAAAGGGCAGTGTGTATACAAGCTGGTGGAGGGGCAAATCAAAAGTCATACCTTTCATTCAATTTTCCAGAACCAGAAAAACTTTAGCCTGAGCTTTAGGTCCAGCTTTCAGGAAAGCTTCCAGGCCAGGTACACATACATCTGCCCAACTCATGTCAAATTTCACTTCTTATACCTGGCTATTGTTTCATGCCATGTCATACTGAGCAGGTAGCACTCTCCAGTAGTATTGGCAGCAAAGCCCCTTCACCTATAGGCACAACCCTGGCTCAACCTTGCTATTCCCCAGAGGTCCACAACTATCTCCCCTAGCAGAGCACACTGGAATGAAAAGGACCAGCCTACTCAGCAGAGACTTGGAGTGATAAGCTCCCTCACCAACTAAGCCCTGGTCCAAGCAGAGAGAAACCTGTAGCCTCGGGGCTCATTATTTTGGACCAGGACACTGGATGAGCTCCTTTCTGTGCTCTCTTCTGAAGCTTCATCACTTGCGCCCTCTACTGCCTCCTATCAGTGAAATTAAGTTTTCTTCAAAATTCCAGTTTTCACTCACATTTTGGAATGGTGATCTCTTTCCTAGATGCTCATGTGCTTCATCAATTAAGACTCCCTCCCACCTTAATGCTCTCTAAAGTCATTTGTTATGCTAGAAACTGACCAGTTCATTCAAGTGCCTGCCACCACTGCAGAAGCAGGTCAATAAGTCTTTGGAGAAGCATAAGAAATGTAAGCAACTGTGAAAGCCAACTACTTTGGTGACCTCCAGGACAAGAACACAGAGCTGACACAGCCATCCCAAACTGACTTTTTTCCTCCTCTCCTTGTAGCTTCATGGAATATGGTGTGCAACGTGGAGCAGACACTTGGAGGCACACCTGTTTCTATCACACTTGATACATCAAGGTAGGTCTCAAGGTTACACTTTAGACTGTGTCCATGAATATAAATATTCATTCCTAAGAGTCCTATTTCCAGTTTTATTATAGAGGATGGTCATTTCTTTGCTTAATTAAGGCTCCAGAGCACTTCAACAATGATATTTGCATAAAACTATGAATTGAGGTAGGGCTCTCCTAGGAAATGAGAATTCTGTGATTCAAATATATTTGAAATCCAAACATAGTATTTCTTATTAACATATAGTAAGATCATAATAAACCAGAGTTTCATGAACAAATTGATTCAATATTACCCATATGTCTCTTTAACCAGTGTATTTCTAATAATTTGCTTCACAGTGGTCTTTTGTTTACAATTCTCAACTATCTATAAATTAAATATCTGGCATTCATGATTGGGATGATGAAGTTTATGGGTCAATTTGACTGGGCCACAGGGTGCCAAGACATTTAGTCTAACATTATTTTGGGATAATCTGAGATTAATGTACAAATCGATGACCTAGTAAAGCAGACTTGGATTGTCCTCCCCTAGGTGGGGTAGCCTCACTCAGCCTGATGAAGTAGGCTTGAATGAATGAAGAAGCTGGCTTTCCCACAGTAAAGGCAGTCTCCTTCTGCCTGCCTTTGAGCTGGAATGTTATTTCCCCTGTCATCTGGACTTGAACTGAAATGCTGTCTCTTCCTGGGTCTCAAGCCTATGGACCTTAGAACTGGCACCATGCTGTTGGTTCTCCAGCTCATCCTCTGCTGATCTTGGGACCTCTCAGCCTCTGTACTGGGTGACCCATTTCCTTGCAATAAATCTCTTTATACAAAAATGCTCATATCCTATTGGTTATTTTTCCTCAGGAAACCCTCAATAATATAATAATAACATAAGAGGTCAAACTTGGACTTCTTTCTGTTGTGTTCTTTCTGACATAAAGGTTCTAGGACAATTTGCTTACTATATGTCATCACTGTCTCCTAAGCTATCTAAAGTCCCTCCCGCAAATCTTGTTAATACTGCCTTTGTGCCTAGAACCCTATTCATTCCCCGTGGCTCAGGCTTTACTTTCTTTCTGGAAAGCCCAGCTCAAGGCTTGCTTTCTCCAGTGAGCCATTCCAACCTGTCCATCCAGTACTGACACAATTATCTACAACTTGGATTTAAGATGTATTATAGGTACTTGCTCTATTGTGCTAGCAGATGATTTTCATGCACATGCTAGTGCAAATTTACACGGGACTCTATATTCCCCATACTTGTGGGACCAAGTTCCCATCTGTTATAATTTGGATCTGAGAGGTCCCCCAAAGGTCCTTGTATTGAAGGCTTGGTCCCCAGATGGTGGCACTATCGGAAGGTGAGGGAACCTTTAGGAGATGAGGCCTAGTCAGAAGAAGTTAGTCACAAGTCAAGGGGCAGTGCCTTTGAAGAGTTTATTTTATCCATGACACCTTCTTCTCTTTCTTTTTCCACTTTCAGGCAGCTTACAAGGTGAGCAGCTCTGTGCCACAACATCCTCCCCGCCATGATGCTCTGTCATCACCTCAGGCCCAGAAACAATGCAGCCAAGTGACAATGGACTGAAACCTCTGAAATCACGAGCCTAAACAAATCTTTCCACCGCCGAGTTGTTTTTACCAGATATTTTGTCACAGTGTAGAAAGCTGACTAATACGCCATCCTATAAGTATTTTCCAAAGATAAAGAAAAGGCAGGAGTTCAGAGATGAAGTTGGACTTTTGTGATTTAACCACAGAAGGGAGGTACTCTGCACTGTAAAGAAGCACTGAGTGAAACAATATTGCGTTGACACATCATCTCATCAATACCTATTGATAAATCTTCTCTAGTAAAGCAACTATTTGCTTGCTATAATAAGTTTTACCCTCGCCTCCATGCTCGATTAACTGAACAATTTAGGGTAGTGGTTCAAGAAACAAATTATACTTTTGTAGTTGAAATATTTTCTTAAGCAAGATCATATTTAGTGCAATACCTGGGGGTAGCAGGAAGAGGGTCACAGGAACTCCCCCTCTTTCCTGTCTACCAGAGGACTGTGGAAAATACACATCAGATTGAAGCAAAAAGATCTCACTTCTCTTAAAGAAGTTACACTTCTTTCCTACTTGTGTTTGATCATCTTTTCTTTACATCTCCCTTTTTCTGGAGGGCAACCACAAAATAAAAAAAGCTTTTCACCACAATATCTCATTAGAAAAATATTTTTAAAAGGGCTTGTTAATCCATAAGTCTAAGCATCACCCATATATCTCAGTATGGGTCATTCCTCACACAGTTCCAGGAAATTATGTGCTTCCAATGCATATCTCTTAAGTTATAAGCCTTTAAAATATTCACTACTCATCTTTTTCTGGGAACCAGCAACCACATGAACCATCAAAAAAGCCCTTTGTGTCAAACCATTACGAATGGGAATAAGCTCTCTCAGGCAAGTGGTCTAATATATATATACTTTTAGTTTAAAACTAAACCGAAGCAAAACTGTTCAAATAAATTGCTAGATAACGTTGTTACTAAAAAAAATATAAATCTGCTTGGTGCATTTTGTTCTTCTCAGGAAAAGGTTTTGCTGAAAGGATGCTAATGAAAGTAGACCCTGGGATTCTGCTGGGTGCTACTACCTTGCAAACAAATATGTCTGTTTTACTTTAATAACTGCTAATGAAGATCGCCTTAGATTTGCCTCTATTCTTTTCCACCTCCTCTTTCTCTCTCCCTTCCTAGTTTGAGCCACATTCTAGTCACAAAGAACAGTAATTCTTTTCACATTCCTGTTACAGCCATCACAGTCCTCAAGTGGTTAAAAGCATTGTGTCCTGGGAATAAAACATCCTCCACCACCCTTATTTTGCATTATTATTCACTTAAAGCATAGTTACCAAGAAACACGGTGTTTAACAGGGAGTGGGCAACATGGATTTCTAAAAATGGGGTTTCTTTTCTTTTTAATTTCTGCAATGCTTTCATGAAAATTCTTCCTGAGGTCAGAGGATAAGCCAAAAAAAAAAAAAGTAGGAAACTTATTCATGGTTTCTTCATTATCAAGAACATACTGATATTAACTGTAAGGATATAAATTCACTGATTCCACTGAATTACACTCAATTATACTGGGTCAGTAAGCTTCGAGCAAACCAGAGCTCTAATCACAAGGCCTCCATTAGCTACAACAGTCATTCATGTAAAAAATCATTAGGAATCACTGTCACCTGCAAAGCCTGGCACACTGAGAGGTGCTTTCTGCAACCTACCCATCCCCTGCTCCCAAGGTCCCATAATCATTTATACACAGGAAACAAGGCCAATACGAACACAGAACATATTCTGTGGAGAAAAAGAATTTGTAGAAAGGCAGTGTGGACAAAGAGGGGCCTCCTGTCTAGTTGACCAGGAGCGACTGTCTACCCATGAACTCCCTGGGTTTATCCCACAAGGATAGAAGGCTAAACACTTCATCTTCAGAAATCAGTACCAACCAGGACTGCCATCCTTCTGGAAAAAATACCTTGACTCCTAAAAATAACCCAGTTGAAGTATTTAACCCTAAAATATTTTGGCTATATCAAGTTTTTATTTCATATTTTTACTGTTTATCCATGGGTTCCAAATTTGTGGATTCAACCAATCTGGATAGAAATATTTTAAATATTTTTAAAAAAAGAGTTGCATATCTACTAAATGTGTACAGACATTTTCTGGTTGCTATTTCCTGAACAATACTGTGTAACAACTATTTACATAGCATTTCTATTGCATTGGCCACTAGAAGTAATCTAGAGATAATGTAAAGTATTCTGGAGCATGATAATATGAGTGAGGTGCTACCATCCTTGACACCAATTATTTGGCATTGGAAAAAGAAAAGAAGTTGAATACCTTGAGTGTGGGTATGTAAAGGTCTTTCAAAGCCTAAAATTATTAGAGTTTTAGAATTAAAATGAAAAGTCTATTGAAAATTGCACAAATTTTAATTTCTAATCATTATTCTCTAAGGCAAAAGCTTCCAGGGTCCTTTTTCGTTCTTATTCTGAAAGTGAAAAATGTCCCGGAGGGAGATGACTGCTGGGAGTTAGTCTAGACATAACTGCACTATTTCTTGCTCTGACCTCACAAAGAGCCATTATGAGGGAATTTCAAATATAGAGTATATAAGAGGGTGGCTGGGGCTGCATTTTTGTCCAATAAGTACAGAAAGCTCTTGGAGGTGATCTGTTGGACTCCCAGATAGTGTGTTTGGTGGTTGGTGGTTGGCAGTTGGTAGTTGTGGTCTTTGGATCCTGGTTCTTTTATTTATTTATTTTTTTGATTTTGTTTTATTTATTTTGGTTTGTTGTTTTGGCTTGTTATTTACTTATCTATCTATTTATTTATTCATTTTTAGCTAGCGTCCTTAGTTGGGGTTCCTGCTTAGGATGTGTAACAAGAGTAGTCAGACTAGTGTAGTGTTGCAGGGGCCCAGCTCCTGTGATGAGATGGCCTTCATGGACCGTTATGAAGTTCTGAGGGCCATAGGGCATGGTGGGTTTTCCCAGGTAAAACTAGCCCGCCATCTCCTCACTGGGGTGGAGGTGGCAGTAAAAGTCCTGTCAAAGAAAAAAGAGAACTTTTCAGGACACTCTGAAGCAAATGTGATGATGAACCTAGAACACCCCAATGTGATCCAGCTATTTCAGGTTATTGAAACCAGTCAACATATCTACATTGTGATGGAACATGCAGATGGGGGACAGCTACTTGACCACATAAAGCCCGATGGCATGCAGGAGGAAGAGGCCCGAAGACTATTCAGGCAGATCGTGTGTGCAGTGGGCCACTGCCACAAGAAGAACATCGCACACCGAGACCTGAAGGTCGAGAACATTATGGTGGATGCCAGAGGCAACATCAAGCTCCTTGACTTTGGCATAAGCATGAAATTCAGACCTGGGCAGAAGCTAAGTGGGTTCCAGGGCACTCTCCCTTACCTTGCCCCTGAAATCATCCAGCGGGAAGAATATGAGGCCCCCCTGGTGGACGTCTGGAGCCTAGGTGTCATTCTGTATTATATGTTGTCAGGAAGACGACCATTTAGGAAGATCTTCCCTTACGACCTCGCAATGCAGATTGTGGAGGCACGGTATCACATTCCTAATCACATTCCCACTCCAGCAAGAAGACTCATCCGTAAAATGCTCACCAAGAATCCTGCACAGCGACCCACAGTAGAGGAGATCCTTCAGCACCCATGGCTGAGGGAGGGTGAAGAGTGTTCAGCCCATCAATTTAGTGAGCCACTCCCCAAACGCCCAGACCCAGCATTAATGACAATCCTATTTGACATGGGTTTTAACCCATACAAAATATGGGTGTCCCTAGCCAATAGAAAATTTGATGATGCCATGGCCACATACCTGATTCTCCAGCACCAAATGAACCTGGGGCAAGGCTTCAAGATCCAGGTGAAGCCTGAGTGTCAGAGAGTTTTGCTACACCCACGACCCACGGATCATTCCAATTTCCCTAACTTTCCCAAGAAGTCTGCTAGTGAGCCTGTGCTCCATACCTTCCTATTGTCCTGTGAGCATCAGCTGCCTGAGGAAGCCAAGCAGTTGGGGCACAAGGACATCAGATGGTTCAGCCTGACTCTCACTGATCTCCACTTCCTATGTGCAAGGACCCCTGATCCCTGGATTGCCTCCCAGCATGACCCTGGGTCCCACATGCCCAAATATAGGAAGATCTTCATTAGGGGTGTTGCAGCAGCAGATAGCAGCAATTTCTCCCAAGATACCTCCAGAGGGCAACCCCAGGACAACAGCAAAGCCTGGAAGAGGGTAACCAGGGGGATCACTGCCTGCTTTCAACAACTGTGTTGTTGCACGCCCTGTGTCAGCAGAACAGTGGCTCCCATCCAAGGAGGGCCCAAACATGGGAGATTCAAAAACAGGGTGGTGTCAATGTAAATGCAGAGCTGTGACAGACAAAACAAATACACAGCCAGCCACTGGACCCCATGCTCTGTGGATTCTAACATCACAGGGTGGGCATCAGTCACAGGGGCTCTAAAACAGCTCCAGGAGCAAGGTGGGCATACTGGCTCAGGCTTCTCTGTACCAGTTCCAGCCAGAGCACCTCTGGATCCACCTGGATGTCAGGAGTCTCCTCTGTCCCCACCTGTGAGAGACATCAGAAACTGTTTTTCCTGGGACATTTCCTCCTGCCCCATTCTCTGTCCATTCTCCCTTACTTCTGGTATGCCACAGCTATTTCCTAAGAAACTAGTTTCTTGCTTTTGTATAAATTGATGTTCAAATATTTTTAAAAAGTTGATTATCTCAGGAATTTTGTTATAGTAACAGACAGGTGACTAATATGCTAGGTGTATAACATCTGGCAAATAGTTTAATTTGTGAGGCTGAGATTGTGGCTCAGCAGGTAGAGTGCTTTCCTCGCATGTGGGAGGCACTGGGTTTGATCCTCAGCACCACATATAAATAAATGAATAAATAAAAGTCAATCAACAACTAAAAAATTTTTTTTTAAAAATAGTTTAATTTCTGTGTGTTTCACTTTCATCACTTGTAATTAGAGACTGCAAGATCATTGGATGTTGTGAAGATAAATGAGTTCATACACATTATATGTTTAAACAGCACTAATCCTAACCCACGTCAACTACTATATAAGCATTTACTGTCTGCTTTATTATTACTCTAAATAATCCAGCAAGCAGGCTGGGAGGTCTAAAGAATCAGAGTTTATTTTCATGCTCTGCCACTAACTAACTTTGAGTGCTAGTTTTGACATCTCTAGGTTTATGTCTTTGCATCTGTAAAATAAGTGTATAGGCCACATGGAAGAGCTTCAGGTTCAAATACTGCAACAATTTACCTGGCCTTCCAATTCTTCCTTTTCAAAATGAAAATGTATGGGATTGTTCCAATGAACAAATTATACACTAAGTGCATAAGCACCATAAATGCAAAACAAGTGTAATGCTGCTTTTTGACATCCTTGTAGGGTGTATTCAGTACTATATTCATGATGAAAGCATTATAATATTAACTACCAAACCTGATTAGTCCTAACTGCATTGCAAGTATAAAATTAAAATTAAGTGGGCATCAAAGAAAATAAGATAACTACAAAATTTTTTAATAAGATGGTTTGCTGGTAACCCAGGGTTTCTTCTTTTACCTCTCTTCTCACTATTCATCTTTGTTCACTCTCAAACTTTTCTTCCTGTTCTCACTCAAGGAATCATGTATTTTCAGAACTAGAAGCATCTTTCTCATTGATTTCCTTATAATTGAATACATTCCCACCCTTTCTGAAAATTAGATTTTTCATTTGTTTCCTTTTGTTCTAGTGATGTTACTGACTACTGATATGAGGAGTTTTAGCTGAGCCATGAGGATATTTAATAGACTGGTAAAAAAAAATCTGTAAATCCCTATGGGAAAGAATATATGGTTTGTGGGGAACATGAGGTTTATCTGTGGCAGTTGATGTATAGATTGTGTGGGCTTTCCCTACCTGCTTTTATTATTTGAGTATAATTATAGGTCAAAATTTCAAAATACTGGAATATTTACATAAAAAATTATAGTGGCCCTATAAATATATGATCATAGCATTTTAGAAGTCAAAAGGACCTTAAAGCTAATCTAGGCAAAATTTGATGATTTAAACAATAATTAGATCGTGTGACAAGAATATGCTTTGCCTCTGTGCTATTCTTTCCCAAATCCTATAACTCCAGCCTAACCCTGAGAAGAACATCAGACAAGGCCAGACTGAGGCAAAATCCTTGCAGGATGCCTGGCTGGCTTTCCTTGAGACTGATGAAGGCCTGAAAATCAAATAAGACTGAGAAGCTGTCATGGAACAAAGGCACCTGGGGAGATGAGACAAAGAAATGCAGTGTAGTCCCTTGATTGAATCCTGGAGCAGAAAGAGGACATTAATGGAAAAACTTGTGAAATCCAAAGAAAGGTAAATCCAAGTACTCACTGGAGGATCTTGGTCCCCCTGGAACCATCTGGGCCAGGACTGAGGGTCCACCTGCCTGGAGAGGAGCAGGTTGTTTTCCTTCTCTTTGCAAACTTTCCTACCTCCCTTTTTTCCCAAAGTACCTAGTTATGACTCTCAGATCAGCTGATGATGCAGTCTGTCAATCCTTCCCCACCATTGCCACTCTCCTTATCCTTGAGCTCTCTCTCTCTCTCTCTCTTTTAATGATGAGAGAACTTTTATTTTGAAAATAAAAAGTGTTATAAAATAATAAATCTGTTACTGTGTCCCATATGATAAATGAGAGAATGAACAATTCCAACAAAAGCATTCCAACAGTCTTCTCTCTGAGCCTGACAGCAGGACTATTCAACCTGTTTTCCAGAAATACTCCACCATTAAACCTATCATTTAACCAATTTTTCACTGACCTTTATAGCAGGTGTTCTTTTTCTTAAATAATAATTAATTTACATATAAATAAACTAGATAATGTAATTAAAAGGTATATATGTTCAACATGTGTAAAAAGCAAGCAATAACTATGTGCGTCTACACATGCCACACTTTAAATATCAGTACACCAATAGGTTAAAAGCAAAAGTTGAGGAAAGGAAGCATGAGAAATCTGAAGTAGAGGAAACTGCAACTTTGCAAATTTTTTTAGGTGTATATTCTACTCCCCATTCTCATTGTAAATCGGACTAAAGGCTGCTAGTAGTATCCATGATGGGGATGGAATGCTGTGCTGTCTTGAAATTTCCTCCATTACATTAATTACTCCATCACTTTTAAATTCAGCTTCCCACAGAGTCTTGGACGTGGGCAAAACTATCAAGTTCTCAGAACCAATTCTGTTTCAGTTAGCTTTTTTCCCTCCTGTAACCAACACACTACTCTCCCTGACAAGAAGAGCTTAGAGAATGAAATTTGTCCAGAACTCATGATTTCAATGGTCTCAATCCACAGATGGCCAAATCCACTCCTCTGGGCTCTAGAGGCAACTCATCATGTGGCAAGAGCTCAGCTGAGGAAAGCTGCTTGCCTTGGGGCTGGACGGAAGCAGAGAGATGGGGAGGGACTGCAGGGAAGAAGTGCCTTTCCTAGTCATGACCCCAGTGACCCAACTCCTCTCACATTCCACCTGCCTACAGTTCCCACCCTGTCAGTGCATTGAAACTAGGAAGGGCTGCTTAAGTTACAGCTCTCAAAATCCAATCATTTTACCTTTGAATATTCCTATAATAAGACAGAAGCTTGTGTGGTGGCGAGTAGGCACCTCATATGTAAACCATAGCAGGTTGAAAACCTATCTACTTGAGACAATGAGGCAAAAGACCAGCCTGAGCACATTAGCAAGATCTTGTCTCAAAATACAAAGTCCGGGGATGTACCCCTGTGGTGGAGCATTGGCCTAACATTTGCAAGGCACTGCATTCTGTCACCAGAACATCCAAGTAAAAATAAATGGTGCTTGAGGGATTTAGTTCCAACCTTCTGCCCCTTCCATTCTGTGAGGATACACCAACCAAGTGCTTTGATCTTGAACTTGCCAATCTACAGAAATGTGAGAAATTAATTTGTTAATAAATTACCCAGTTAAAGGTATTTTGTCAGAATAGCATGGGAACACCTCCATTTCTTGTCCCCATAGGAAGGACACTTTTATGGGTTGGAACCAGCATTCTTGGATTCCGTTTTGTCCTTTATCATTTTGAATATATCAACCCACTTGACACATTGCATTTCAGGGTTTCTAACGAGAAATCTGCTGAGGATCTTATGGGGATTTAGGTTGAGCCTCTCTCCTCCCTCTCAACTGCATAGGTGTGAATACCATGCTCTATAATGCCTTACGGAACAGAGCATTTTTGTACATAGGTGCATCATTTTATGAAAGGGACAAGAACATTGGAGAATTTTGGAATCCAAGGATGATGTCCTCATACCAATTCCCTGAGGATACTGAAAGATGATCCTAAGTAGTTATCCTTAAAAATACCATCATTAAAACCATTTATTACATGGCAATTTATGCAACACTATCCAAGGTCTTCACACTGCAAATCTGAAAAGGCCCTGGTACATTTTTATTGTCGCCCGCCGGCAGGAGACAATAACCACACCGTTGTTCTCAGAAAGCAATCTTTATTTTTGTTGAGCGCTCTTCTTGCCTTCCTTGGTTCTCTTTTGTTCTCTCTTCTCTCCCCCCAGCCTCCTTCTATATCCTCTTCATACAGCAGGAAGTATTACAGAGCAGAGTTACAACCAATCAGAAGAAATAGCATTATCAAGCACGAGGGGAATGCATGAGCAGAATACAGGCGTGTATCAGAGCAGGCATTGCCCATGAGCCAAGCATGCACAGTGACGTCACCGCCAGCCAATGCTATGCACTTCCTTAAGTTGTCCACCTGTTTACTGCAAGTTTCTGGCATACAGCCAGGTCGCCATCTTGAAAGGGCGGGGCAGCTCCCGGGCCCAGAGAGCCTGCCCCCAACACATTTTCAATGATGGTTAGTGTTAGAACAGGTAAGACAGGAGAAAGCACCAACTTGAGAATTAGGAAAGCTTTGAATATCTTCGGGAAGAAAGAGAGAGAGAGAGAGAGATATAAGGGGAGGATATATAAGGTTAAGACAGTGAATCCTGCAGGTAGGCAGTTTTCATTTGCTGGGCAAAAGCCATAACCTTACAAAAGTTTGCAGAAATTAATGTATTCAAAAGTGAAAATGCTGACCAAGAACACCTGAGTAGATATGATAGAAAAATTTAAGTAAACAGAAGGAAAAGAGGTTAGCCATCAGGGTGCAGTGTAGACAAAGTGTACGCATGGTAGGTGAACAGGAAACCTGCAACCTCTTGCTTAGAAGTAAGGAAATGTGCAGGTGCTGCTCGCTGTACCTTGAAATCCCACATGTGGAATCACAGATAAATTTTAATTCTCATGAGCACTGAAGATTAATATGTACTGTAAAATCTGTATTGTATTAAGATGCACTGAGGGGAGATGGAGGCTTAGAGATAATAATAGCAATGTGTAATAAGCAAGATGAGTTCAGATTTTGATTTTGAACCTACTAGCCCCTGGCAAACTGCCCATGGTTGGGTACAACAATGCCAGTTACTAGAGGGCATTTCTTTTTTTCCTGTTGATTTTGCTTGTAATTAGTATAAGTTAGCTACACTCATAAACATGGCTTTCTTGGATTTATGTTAATGGTAATTATAATACTAAACCACAAAACCAAAATAAAAACAGAGAACTTTCAACTTAATTAAATCAAACAAATATTAACTGAATATATATAAATACAATGGACAAAGTATAGATAAACACCTAAATAAAAGTGATATATTCTCTAACTTTGCAACAAGTATTTTCCAGATGAGTTAGTTTCCCAAGTTTATATTGAATTTGATCTCCAATGTGAAATTTAGTAGGAGTTGAATACAACTTGGATCAAAACCCCTTAAAACTTGAATAGATACTTGTTCATGAACGTTCATAGCAGAATTCTTTACAAAAGAAGAAAAGTAGAAATAACCCCAATTCCCATCAACAGATGAATAGATAAAATGTGATCTATACACATAATGGAAATGACTCAGCCACAAATAAGAGTGGATTTTGATATATGCTACAATATGAATGGGTCTTGAAAATATCATGTTTAGTGAAATACACCAGAAGTGAAATGCACAGAAGGACAAATGCTGCATGGTTCTATTTAGATGTGATATTTAGTGATAGCAAATTAATAGAAAATTAAATAAAGGTTGCCAGGATCTGGGGGGAGGAGAGAGAAGTGAGGGCTTTTGTGTAAAAGGTACAGAGGTTAACTAGAGAATGATGAAAATGTTTTGGGGATAGAGGGTTACATGGCACTGTTAATGTCCCTGAATTGTACACTTAGAAATGGCTGAAATGATAAATATCATCATGTATATCTTACCACAATAAAAATTATAAAAGCCGTTTTAATTTCTTTTAATCAAAACTAGAAAGGATCTACTCATTCTCTTCAACTCATAAACTAATGAAAGAACTACATTTACCAAAAATTTCAGATCACTGAAAGCGTGTGTAAATCATTTTTGTTTTCAAATACATACTTGTTTGTAAAGACACTGATGATGAATGAAACGTTTTTGCTTACTTAAATTCACTAAGAATAGTGAACAAAAATGATGTTGACTCTGGGAAACATTGTTTTTAATCTTTGATGATCTGTTTTGAAAATTAGATAATGTAGTATTTGTGTAAGTGTTAAATCAACTGTCTTTTCATGAGTTTTTTGAAACAACTGAAATAAAATCAAAATATTGTCCAGGTCAATTTCCTATCTGCTCAGGTTTACTCTGGAGTCCCGTGATCCCCATTTTCCTTCCTCTGTTCCCCAGAAAACCACTGACATAGATAGACATTTGCTGTTGGTCTTTTCCCCAACACTCACCATCAATCAGTTACCTAGTGGAGTGACAAGGGGTCTGCCACAAGACCAATCTTCCCCAATAACTGATTCTCACATCTATAATATATCATTTTAAAGTGACAGCTTATGTTATTAACAATTTACAAATAATTCAAGATAGGAAACATATGTCCAGTTGTTCTTTACCAGTGGCTTAGACAACTTCCAATGACTCACTTAATCACAACCCAATCAACTTCCATCTGGTTTTAAAAATAATCCTTTAAAAACCATATGTCAAAAACCTAGATGCCCTTCGATAGATGAATGGATAAAGAAACTGTGGTATATATACACAATGGAATATTACTCAGCAATAAAAGAATAAAATTATGCCATTTGCAGGTAAATGGATGGAGTTGGAGAATATCATGCTAAGTGAAGTAAGCCAATCTCAGAAAACCAAATGCCGAATGTACTCGCTGATAAGTGGATGCTGATCCGTAATGTGGGGAAGGACATGGGAACAATGTTGGAACTCTGTTCACAGGGGTATGGGGTGGGATGGGGACAATAAAGGTGGTGGAATATGATGGTCTTCATAGCCCTAACTTTATGTATGACTGCATATATGTTGTGATTCTATACAACTTACAACTAGAGAATTGATATGTTGTCCTCTATCTATGTACAATCAATCAAATTGCACTCTGTATCATGTAAGCCTAAATAGAACAAATAAATAAATTAAATATATAAAAAAACAAAAAACAAATGAAGAATGTTTACCTAAATTTTTATACATACAGAATCCAGCTTCAGATGACCTAAATAACAATTTTTCGATTTTACAATGGTATAAAAGCATAGTGTGCAACTGCTGTTTTTCACTTTCAGTATGGTTTTCAATAAGTTGCATGAGCTAGTCAACACTTCATTACAGATTAGACTTTCTACTAGATGATTTTGATGAATCGTAGGCTAACTGAAGTGTTCTGAGCACCTTTTAGGTAAGCTAGACTAGGTCATGTTAATATATGGGACAGGTGTATTAAATGCCTTTTTGGCTTAGGGTATTTTCAACCTTTGATGGATTAATTGGGAAATAACCTCATCATAAATGGAGGACCACCTGCATATGTTTCTCAAGAAGTACATTATAGGGAGTAAGAAAATAAAGGTAAATTTTAAAGCCTAGTTAGAGCTTAGAAAAGCTGTGTTGAACTGACTGTCTCCCAGAGGCGGTTACCAATGGCATTATCTAACCAAGTCTTTCTTTAACAAAGCAGCATGGACTGGAGGCTTCAATGATAGACCTATTTTCTCACAGTTCTGGAGGCAATCAAAGTGTCTGTGATCAAAGTATCAGCTGAGCTGGTTTCTTCTGAGGCATCTCTCCATGGCTTACAGGTGTCCATCTTCTTCCTGTGTCCTCACATGCTCTTCCCTCTGTACAATATCTGTATCTTCATCTCCTCTCTTTAAAAGAATTCCAGTCTTTCTAGATTAGGACACTTTAGCTTAATTATCCATTTAAAGACTCTCTCCTAAACACAGTCAAAATCTTAGGTACCAGGGCTTGGCACTTTAATGTGTAAATTTGGGGGTAATACAACTCCACCTACAATAACAACTCAACACATGATAAATTATTGGGTATAAAGACATTTGCCAAGTTTTAAAATGTTTGTAACACTTGGATCATCTCTGTTTGCAATCTGACTCCACAGCTGCTTCCTGATACGGAATAACTGCAGGCTGGGCCCCTGCTGCTGATCTCTAATAAGCCCTGACACCTTCATTCACTAGCCTTGGCGTGGACCTGTGCACATTGTTCCAGACATCAGGCACGAGTTTCCAATCTCCACCATAACAATGCTTGCTCTTTCTGGCATAGAGAGGCAGGCGATGGGAAGTACTGTCCAGGCAACAGCTGGCAATCACAGATTTGAATAAGTTCCATTGTGCTGCTCCAAGAGTGGACCAGAACCACAGAATAGAAAATATTCCTAGGTGACCAGGTATATAAAAGTAAGGAAACTGCTTTTCTCTTTCCTGAGAAAATGAAACACATTTTCAAAACCCTACAAAAGGCTTTGATTCTTGTATGTGTTCAGCTGAGCTAAGCTGCTTTAAACCCTGTTTCACAGTACTGAGGACTTGGAACTATGGGGAATCTGTTGTTCACATTCATTTTGAATTCTGATAAGCTCAACAGATTTTTTTTTAAAAAATGTTTTTAGTCCATCTATTTGAGCACTGGGCCTTAGACAGCTCTCCTTTTATCTTCAAACTTCAAAGTGTAATTTTGAAATAAAGGTTTACTTTCCTGTGGAATTCTGAAAGTTTCATACTGTCAGTGACAATGGGTTGAAGTTTCGAGAAATGTATCTCAGGCTCTGAAAGAACTTTCATTTGCATTGCACATCCTCCCCCTTTGTAGGTGGCTGGGAATATTAAAAGGATAGAGATTGCATATACTCAATTGTACAATAATCCTGGAGTCCTCTTATCCCTAGGACACTACATGAGGTTTACTCTTTGAATATTAATCAGGATGGTAAATTTTCTAAATATTTTATTCATTTGTGTCAATTTGAAATGTGGACTTCCCTAGCAATGAATTAGCTATGGTGTAACAGAAGGAACCCGATCTGGAGTCAGACACATTTGGAAAAGTATCTGAGTTTTATCTGACCTCTGAATGTCACTTAACCTCTCTGATCTCATCCTGGTTCAGACAGTGATGATACTGCTGTCTTCCTTGTAATCATTACAGAGACTTAGTAAGAAAATGGATGTGGCAGTGTCTTATAAACAATAGTGCTCTAAAGAAAGTATGGGTGGTGGCATTTCTTTTACTCGTCAATGACTATGTTGCTAATAAGCAGTCAACACTGTTCTTGCTTTGTTTAAAAGCACCAGGGTGGCATCATAGCATGAGGCTGCTTCATATCCTGATTTTACTTGGAGGTTATTACATAAGAAATACCAAAATACGCTGCTTTCCAGAATACATTATATTGAAACAATTTACATTTTTATTCATCAAGTCAACAGTATTTCAAGGCAAATTAGTTGTCTACCAACCTTGATAATGTCAATTTACTATTATGGTGAAAATCTCAAATGTCTCTTGCTCTTTAGCATTAAATATTGAGTGGAAGTGGAGCTTTTATTGGCAGCTTTATTACTTTATTTTACTACCACACGTTTTTATGTGACAGTAAAGCAGCTAAACACACATTAAATAAGTGCTGAGATAACTTGATAATGACCTTTCACAGATTATTTTCTCAAGGAAGGTTAGTGGCAAGGAAGACGGGCAAATATATTGCAAGTAGAAAGTAGCTTCACCTAGACAGAACTAGGAGCAGTGATTTAAGCGCTCAAAATGTTTCCCAGGTTTCTAATGCATGCTGGGCATTGGAGCACAAGAGATAAGAAGAAATAAAATCTTTAGCCTTATAGAGACTAATGATGGAGCCAGAGACAGAAAATACATTTAGACATGAGTCCCTATTTTCAGTTCAATAGCAAGGCAGAAAACAGGGCATGGAATTGTCTGGTGAATAAGATAAGGCATCCCATTTCCTTTCTACCAAGGATGTGGACATGTTTGACAAGTAGAAAAGAAGATGGAAAGGCATTTCTGAGACAGGAACAGCATGTGAAAAAGCATAGAGATATGAAAGAGAATATCAGGATAATGTGCTAGGACACGTTCCTAGCAGGTTCCAATCAAATGAAATAGAAGCTACAGGGAGGCCAAGGTCAGGGGTGCCGAGCCATTGAAATGCTGGCTTCATAGGACTGAAAGAAGCCTCCTGACTTTTAACAACCCTCAGAGAACTACATACATTTAAAACTCATATACTCTAAGTCCTGTCATGTGACAGCTACTCCTCAGGAGCAGTGTAAGACCAGATACTCCCAGCTGGCAATCACAATCTAAACTCAGTAGGCTATGGATAGAAGATTGGTGGTGGTGTTTTTTTTGGTTTTGTTTTGTTTTTGTTTGTTTGTTTGTTTTGGTACTGGGTCATCACTTAACCGCTGAGTCACATCCCCAGCCCTTTTATGTATTTTATTTAGGGGCAGGGCCTTGCTTGCTGAGTTGCTTAGGGCCTAAGTTGCTAAAGCTGGCTTTGAACTTGCCATCCTCTGGCCTCAGCCTCCCAAGCCACTGGGATTACAGGTGTGTGCCACTACATACATCTCAGGAAGATTGAGTTAGTTATTTTGCTGCTGTGACCAAAAGACCTGAGGAGAACAATTTTAAAGGAGAAAAAGTTTATTTGGGACTCATGGCTTCAGAAGTATCAGTCCATATATGGCCAAGGACCTTGCTGTGGGCTTAAGGTGAGGTAGAACATTATGGCAAAAAGGTGTGGAGGAGGAAAGCAGCCCAGACATGGTAACCAGGAAGCAGAGAAAGGGCTCTCAGCTGGAAAAATCATAAACCTCAAAAGTATATCCCCAGCAATCTTCCTCCCCCACACCCTACCTGCCTAGTGTCACCACCTACTTAATCTGTTCAAGTGTATTAATGCACTGATCAAGTTAAGGCTTGATCATTTCACCTCTCCACTTTCCTGCATTGTCTAATACATGAGCTTTTAGGAGACTCCTTATATCTAAACCCTAATAATGGTGATTCCTCTGATGTAACTCTTTCCATCCAAAAGAAAGATGACCCTTCGCTCTGCTTGTTAGGTGCTAATCCAGCTTCTGAACAACAGCTATTCATCCTCTAAAACATTTGTTGAGAGTTCACACTGGGTTAGGTACTGTGTATCATCAGTGAACTTGACAGACATGGTTCATGAAGACTTGAGGTTTCCAGAACAGCCGAGAGATCAGATAATTAAAAAATAACTACAAGATAGAGGTCTTGGATATAGTAAAGTGGTAAAGCATGTGTCCAGCATGTGTAAGGACCTGGGATTAATCTCTGTTACCATCAAATAATCACAACAATAATTTTAAAATAGTAAGAACTACAAGAAAATGCACAGGTTCCTTGTTCAGAGATTGCTTAGGGAAAGTGCCCTGAGCAAGGGGTATTTAAGCAGAGAGTGAAGTGAGGGACAGAGAGCAGGGCTGGGACAGCACTTAAGGGTAGGTGAATAGGGTGACACTTTCATCTTCTAAAGCAGGAAAGAGCAATTAGATTTCAAGAATAGGAATGAAATGCAACAAAGCTGAAGCTGAGAGAGCTCAGGAGAAAATGAGAGGAGTTTCTGGGAAGAAGGCAAGAGCCACACAGAATGGGAACCAGGAGTCAATCATTCAGCTAATCCTTAAAGGCCTTCCATGGCCCGGGTGATGCAAACTAGACAGAATCCCTGTGCACCCAGAACTTATGCTCTAGTAGAGAGAAACTGGCATACAAACTCAGCATCTAGATGTCCGACAGGAGGAGAATTATGTTGAAAATGGAAGCTGGCAAGGGGGCTGGGGAAGGGGGAACGGTTGCACAGGAACGGGTTGGTAAGTCACTGGCTGTCCACTTTGCTTAGGAATGCAATGGCTGAATTTTCCTTTTAAAACAATCAATGACTATCAGGTAGAGAAACTCTGTTGGAAAGCAAAAGGAACTTGGATGGTAAGCTACAAGGGTGTCAGAGAGACATGGCCGGAGCTGAGGCTGGACCAGCAGCACTATAGAATCCTCCTAAACCCAGAAACATTCAGGAAAGAGAATGGATAGGACTTAGTGATCAATTTGGTGTAGAAGGTGAAGTGGTGAAGAGTCAAGGGTGAGTCAGAGGTTTCTGGTAAACTGGATGGATAGTTTACAGAATTATTTATGGAGCTAAGGGATACAGGCATGAAAAAAATACATATATACATATACTTATTTATTTATTTATTTATTTGTTTATTTATGGGAGTGGTTTCCTGAGGAAGAACAGAATGCTACAGGGAAGGGGAAGATGTTTAGTTATACCTCAGGGATGAAGAGTTAGAGATGCCCAGGGAATCCACGTGGAGGTGTCCAATAGACAGAACACCTAGAGGCAAGAGACCACAGTCAGGCCAAGCTCGGAACCAGGGAGATGTAGGCACCCGCTGGGAGGGATAAAATGCACTGACCGGTTAGGCAGACCCCTTGCCTCACAGTCCTTCTCAGAGGGGAAAAGAAAGTGAATCAAAAGCAGCTGCCAGGGAAAAGCCTTCCTTTTGCCCCCTCCACATTTCTTCTAGCGCAGCGGGAATGGTCATCACAACACCAAGATGTGGGAGCCTGTGATTTTCAATTTTCATTTCTGACTTTGTGTTTCATTTCTGTTATTACTTATTCAAAATGATGTCACTTTCTGAGAATAAACTGCTGGGAAAAGATAAGTAATGTAAACACATTTGATGGACTTCTACACTATCTTTAGGAAAAGAAAGCTGAACTTAAATATTTTTCATTTGGACTAATATGTCACATTAACCATCCTTCTCAAAGGAAACCTCTGAGATTCAGAATGTGCCTAAAAGAGTAGTTCAGATCTATCTTTCTAAATCTATTATTAAAATGTTTCCAAAGATGTCCCACTGATGAATTTATCAGAAAGAATTATATGTTGCCAACTATTGAATTTCTGCATCACAAATCCTCAATAATTTAATATACACAGTAACCTATATTGCTGATCTCTTTAGAAGTCACTCTTAGAAATTCACAGATTTTCTCCTGGAATGGAACTTTTGTGTGTTGCATTTACTACCACAGGGCCCGACCAAGGTAGACAGAACATAGGAAATCACAATGACGATCAGTGATTTCCTCTGTTGGGCAGATCCAGTTCATGCAGAAATTGATCCTGCCATCACTTTTGCTTTCAGACACTTTGGCAACTGCTACAGTTTCAATATGGCAGCAATGAAATAAAAGACCCAGTTTGCAGATAAGGCCACCTGGGCAATGTTCAATTTTCTTTTCCACAAGTCTGTGGCTCAATAGAAACACAGGTGGAGGGCCCACAGCCATGTTCTATCAGCTACCAGGGGAAGCGTTATTTTTTAAAGTCTCTATAGCTGATTCTGAGGGCAGAAAGATGTTTCTGTGTTTTCAGGGAAAAAAATCATGAGACTGTATTGCAATCTATATGAAAGGATACTTTGGCACATGCTCAGAGAACCTACATAATGTTTGATACCCTAATTCTATTTTTATGACATAAGCTTTTTAATTATTAAAGCTGAGATTAATCCCTTTAAGGGTTAGGCATAATACTGGTGGACTATAGAACAGGAGTCATGATTTCACAGTAAAGAAACAAAATATTCTTTTTAAAGAGAAAAAGACAGATGCTAACCTGTCAGCACAGAAAAATGGCACACCTCATGTATGTTAGCAGGATAGTCCCACTAATGTGAGAGGTTAAATGCAGACAGAATATTTAATGTGATCACCTTACTAAGTCCACATATTCTTTCACAAAGGAGGCATACCTAGTGGTCAAATAGAGTCCCAGTTTATAATTTAAATTGTTATCCACCCTCACTGAATTTTAGTAACAAGCAAGCACATCGAAAAATAATGGAGAGAGCCAGGTGTGGTGGCGCAAGCCTGTAATCCCAGCACTTAGGGAGGCCGAGACAGGAGAATTGCAAGTTCAAAGCCAGCCTCAGCAACAGCAAGGCACTAAGCAACTCAGTGAGACCCTGTCTTTACATAAAACACAAAATAGGGCTGGGGATGTGGCTCAATGGTCGAGTGCCCCTGAGTTCAATCCTTGGTAGCAAAAAAACAAAATGGAGAATGTCCACTTATCTTAAATTCTAGTTCTCAGGAGAGTTACAGCTAAATTAACCTGGCAGACAAATATCTTATAGTGTTGAGTATCCTGGTCTGTGTATATCTGTGTGTGTGTGTATATATATATATACACACACACACAGATATACATATGCATAGGTTATATCTGTATGTTACATACAACTAACCATCTCATTTAGTTTTTGTCAATTTTATCTGGTTCTAACTTGAAATGGGAGATACTTATAGTCTGATCAGATCCTTGCATCAACTCTAAGCCAGGGCTGTAAGCTTTCCTTCATGGTGAGACAAGAAGCAAGGTGCAGAGTCACAAGTGCTGGTTTTGAGAAGTCCTCTGCGGAAACAGACTCACTGCTCACTTGTGCAAACAGAATCACTGTGCACTTGAGTAAATCACTTCAGTCATCCAGGCCCTGATTTCCCAGTCAACAAAATGTAGGAGTAACAGGAAGCTATAAAGAAGTTCATTTTTTTTCTTTCAAGTATATTCTGTCAAAAACTGTGAAGCATCTAATATTTTAACCAACTTTCAAGCTAATAAGGAAATCTGACACAGTGTCATGGGTGCTGGCAGAAGACAGGAGGCTGCTGGGTCAGAGGCAGTGGTTTCCTCGCTGACAAGGCAGCAAGTAGAATGAGCTTATAATGTTGTTCTTGTCAGTGACTTGCTCCTAAAGGCCCATGGGGGACAGATAGAGAAGTTCAAGTATACAATACATGCAAAGCCAATTTGTGTCACTGCTGAAGAACCTTGAGTTTAGAAAACTCAGATCATTTGATTTGGGTAGAGAGAAAACCTGCCTGCCCTTTGCTCCAGAGAGAGACATTGTTCTTATCATGGACAGCAAAAAAGGTTGTCTGTCCTCTGCTCCAAGGAAACACTATCTTTATTTCCCAACATGGGGAATAGTTTCATGTTTCACAGAAACATCCTTGAAGAGACAGTTTAAAACAAAGGCCATCAGTGTCTCTGCTTGTAAGATTCACACAGGCAGGAGACCTAAGCAGAGAACTGCATCCCAACATCCTCTCGATGATTCAGACACACTAAATCCCTCTCATTATAGCTACACTCAAGGTTAGAACGACACTAAGTATGAAGACTGGGTTTCTAATTGATCCTCATAAACAGACAATCTAGTATCCCTGCTAATATCAAGCTTTTCATTTAATGAAAGGCAAGATTCTTTGCAGATCCCAATTCTGACTCAATGACAGTACTTAATAAACTCAAACACACATAGTCCAGATCAGAAAGAGGCATTTGACTACAAACACTGTATAATTCACATCACCTCATTTACTGAACCATCTTGGTTGTTTTCCTTTCTCCTTCCCAATAGCTCCCCAATTGCTTGATTTTGCTCCCCCTGCTTTTTCTTCAGTGCTGGAACCAAACCCAGAGCCTTGTGCCTGCTAGGCAAGTACCCTACCATTGAGCCATATTCCTAGCCCCACAAACCCCACAACTACTTAGTCCTCCACTCTTTTGGCTCAGAGATGATACCAAGCCTAGACCCAAGGGGGAATCTCATTTTTAATACCCTTTATTTTTAGAGCAGTTTTAGTTTATAGCAAAACTGAGCAGAAGGCAGAGTGCCCCCATCTCTTGCCCCACACATGCATAGCCTCCTCTATGTCCTGAAACACACTTTTTTTAACAGGCAAAAAATCTTATCAATTTATCACTATGACCCAAAGTCCACAATTTGGGGTTCACTCCTGGTGTACTTTTTGATTATGACAAATGTATAATGACATGTAGCCCCCATTATAGTAACCTCGAAAATGTTTCACTGTTCTAAAATTCCTTTGTGCATCCCCATTCATCTTTCCCTGATGCCTAGTCCCTGGTAACCATTGAAATTTTGACTCTCTCCCTTTCCCAGAATGTCATAAATCTGGAATCACATAATATGAAGCGCTTCAGGTTGGCATCTTTCCCTTAGTAATGTACATTTAAGTTTCCTCCGTGTCTTTTCACGACTGGCTCACTCATTTCTTTTCAATGCTGAATAATGATACACTATGTGAATACACCGTTGTTTACCCCATTCACCTATTGAAGGCCAAATCGGCTGCTTCCAAGGGTTGGCAATTATAAACAAGGCTATTATGGATCTCTACTTGGACATAAGTTTTCATATCCTTTGGGTAAATGCCAAGTAGCATGACTGTCAAGTCATACGTTAAGAGCCAAAATACCTTCCAAAGTGATTGTCTCAACATTCTCACCAGCACTTGGTATCAGTGTTCTGGGTTTGTTCCTTAATCTAATAATTATGGTATATTTTCATTACTCCAAATCAGTAGTTCTCAACCAGCAATGTCATCATTACTTAGAAACTTGTTAGAAATGTAAATTTCTGAGTCTGTCCCTAAGCCCACTGGATCATAAAGTCTGGGTCAACATCCTTCAATCTATATTTGAATGTGATCTTGATGGACATCAACATTACTAAAGTATATTAATGTTTGACAGTAAGTAGACTAAGTCAAATAGTCTATGAAATTTTCTTGTTATTATTGGTCTTTCACTGTCTTAAAATTCTGAAAAGGAGAGCTATACTCTGCATTGGGGGAAATATTTTTATCTCCCTTCTGCTGCATGTGAACAAAGCACAGTTCCCTAGATACTTCTGAAGTCCATATCATCACCATGAAGAACTGACAAGAAGAGGACAATCTCTGTGTGGAAACCAGCAGGGCAGAGACCTTGAGAGACCCTGTGTCCCTGCTTATACTCCTGAATCAGTGAATGAACAACCTCTGAAGTGAGATATGGACTAAGTGGACTTCCTGTCAATACAAGTTAATACATTTCCTTAGTGGTTATTCTGTTTGAGCTGAGTACATATTACTTGCAACCCAAACATACTGATTAAAATAAATTATTTGTAAAGTTCCAGTCTGCCTTAATGTTTATTAGGCCCTGCTCCCCAGAACTCATCTGGGAATCCCTGTGAGCTTTGCCTCATGTACACATGTGCACACACTGCAAATCAATGGAGAACTGGATAAATTGAAAAGCTGTGTCCATGAGGGTGGGACACTCATGTGTTTTATCCACCACTGCATCTTCAAAGCCTAGGAAACTACCTATTAAATAAAATTCCTAACAAATATTGTTACTAGAGCAATAAATAAATGATGCAAACCAAATGAGGCACGGGTGGCCTGCACTCAGACACGTCTTCTGTGTTTCCACGGGGGCTGTTACTACAGCTGGTTAGCTGGTGCATCCTTACGTACCACATCACACAACATCCAAGGTCAGAAGGGACCATTGTCCTTGAACACCATTAAGACAAAAATGGAACCTTTTCCACAAAGCACCAAGCCTCAAAATTAGTCCTCCTTTGGATTTTTTTGACCAAAATTTCATTCATTTAATATCCAAGTATAAAAATGGACTTAAAAAAAGGTCCAATTAAAATTAGAAAAATAAGTCTAAGAAGTGAAAAGACATTAGATAAAATAACGGTTTAGTTAATAAACTGCATATTTGGAAATTTATCTAGATGAAATTAATATTTATATGATTTAAAATTTCCATGATACTTTATCATATATTAATATATATGGCTATATATTAATACCAAAGGATAAGATTGACAGATTTACGTATATACACTACAAAGATTAGTCTATAATGACAAAGTAAACCATAAGTAGAATCAAAAGCAAATAGTAGAATAAGGAAACTATTTAGAAAACATGACAGATGAATGGTTCATAACTTTCCTATATAAACCACCCAAGTGAAAAAAAACAAAAAAATTAGAACAGCACCACCAGCATAGAAATAGGCAACTTGATGAAGAAGAACTATCATCATTGCATGCATGAAAATAATGAAGTGCAAATTAAAAAACAGCAACATACCACTTTCACACCAATAATCTGATAAAAAATATTTTCAAAGATTTAAGAGTCAATGGCCAAAAAGCATGTTTGAAAACTAACACACATGCTGACAGAGTAAAACTTTATAGAACTTTCTGGGATATAATCTGATAGCATCTACTAAACTCTTAAATGCATGTAACCTTGATCCAGTAATTCGATCTTAAAACTGTAATCTACCAAAATAAAAATATTTGAGGGCTGGGATTGTAGCTCAGCGGTAGAGCGCTTGCCTCGCATGCGTGAGGCCCTGGGTTCGATCCTCAGCACCACATACAGAGCAATAAAATAAAGACATTATGTCCATCTAGAACTAAAAAAATATTTTAAAAAAGTATTTGAAAGTAAAAAGCTATATTTACAGGTATTCACTGAAATATTCCTTTTAATAGTGAACAAAAGCCACCTGACTATCCATCAAGAAAGGACTGAATAAATGAAGGTATTCACATTTCATGAACGACTAGTAAAACTGAGCTAAATCTACATATATTGCACTAGACTCTTGCAACCAAAGACATGTTCAGAGAGTAAGGACCGACGTGAGCTAGATGCAGATGCATGTACAGTATGAACCCGTTTTGTTAGAATCAGTAAGGAAGGGACCAGAGATATATATTGATATTTACGTGTCTAAATGGATGTAGGGAGAGCTGTGGGAGGACAAAGAAATAAGTACTGCCATAGTTTCTGGAATATACCCCAAGGCCTGTATATTAAAGATTTGGTCCTCAGCATGGCACTGTTGGGAGGTGATATAACCTTTAAGAGGTGGGGCCTAGTAGAAGGTCTTCCAGTCATTGAGAATGTGACTTCATTGGGAATAGTGGTATCCCAGCCCTTTATGCATCTGTGTTTGTTTGTTTGTTTTGATACTGGACGCAAGGTGAACGGTTCTGCTCTATGAAGTGCCCATTCCATGAGCTGCCTTATCACAGGCCAAAAGCAATGGGGCCACTTGATCATGGGCTAAAACCTCCAAAATAATGAGTCACAGTATAAACTTTTTCTCCTAATAAGTTGTTTATCTCAGGCATTGTTTCAGTGCTGAAAAGCAGAAAAATACAAGTACTGGCAACAATTACCCCTGAGAAGGGGCCGAAAGGAAAATAATGTACTTGATTAGTTTCTTCATCCTATATTTCTTTGCTTTTTGCATTTTATATGGCATTTATGACTTCAGTAATTAAAGTAGACTATTAACAAGAAAGAAATATTAACAAATAAAATGTTATTTATAATGAATTCATGATCTAAATTAGGAAAGTACAGTCGAGCTAAAGAGTAGAAATACAAACTATATAACAAATACATTTTGACACATCTGTTCTAATAAAAATTTATGCTAGAAGTGGTTTTCAATGCCTACTATAAATATGTGTCTACAGCTACTGGTCTATATCCATAAGAAAGAAATATTACTATTTGGTCAATAGAAATATAACACTTGAATAGTCATATTACTTGTATTACTCATTCTACAATGGTAATAACATGGATGGAAGATCTGCAATTTTGGTATCAAAGAGTTCTATTATCTTTCTTATTTTAATAATAGGTATAACCATATTTTCTAATAAAATTTCTTGTATTTGTAGCTTTAATTTCATTTATATGCATTATTCATTTTAAAGCCTTCTCTTCACTTCATTTTTTTCCAATAGGTAATACAATTACCAGTTCTTTATATTCTTAAAATTAACTTATAAAAAAATGTTACACAAAGGAACATGGTTAACCCTCATAAACTACAATTTTGACATGTCATCAAGCTTTTAATAATCTGTTGTTATTACTGTACAAGTTTTAGCTCTCATTTATTTTTCTTCTCATTAATTTTGTTTTTAAAAACCTAAGCAGCATTTTCCTTATAGATGAATCAGGTGAGTTCTAATGGAAGGCTGAATGCCACAAAAAAATGTTCAAAAGTTTTGCACCTGCATGAAGCTGAGAGTTGGTTTGATAAGAGAGTGAATCTGGGTATGCTACAGGGAAAACGGACAGAAGCATATGACATACGAGGTCACAGGCAAAATTCATTTCCCCATGAGTGACACTAGTTTTGGCAGTGCTCCAATCTAGAGTTCAAGCACAGCACATTACATGCCTGGAAAGTGAAGAATGAGTGAACTCAAAACTACAGTGTTCAGAAAACTAAGACATCCTGAGAGGAGCTCTTTCTGCTCTTGGGTCAGGGGCACAAGATGCAGATAGCTGTGGCTCAGAATCAGCCCTCATCCTGCAAAGATTTTATTGTGTACTTCAATGTCTTGGATCCATGACCTCAGGACAGAGTCTCTATCCTCATTTAGCAAGAGTTCTCTGCCTTCTAAGACCTGCGTGTAAATCAGCAAAAGGGAAACAGGCCCCCAGGACTTATCAGCCATAATGCTTTAACCAAACTGTCCTAACCTAGATTTGCATGTTCTATGTGAACTTAGAAGTACTTAAGATTGGGCCAGTATCCTTCAGAGGGTTAAAAGTGCCCCAAATATTCATGGCATCACTAATAACTGCAGCATGTCCACCACCATGACAATGTCTCACCTGTAAATAAAACCTTCAGTTATTCTATTTTCTCTGCCACCCTGCAAAGTGACACTGGGTCACTATGCTCTTTTCAAGCCTGACAGCACTAGAAAGAAGAAAAACAAAAAAATTCTCTCGGGACCCAGTGAATATATGATCAATTTTTAGCACCAGCTTGAGTACATATAGGTATTTCTCTTCAAATGAACTGCGACTTGAAGTATGTCAAATGAAATCAACCCATTTGGCTTAAAAGTCCTAATAGAAAATTTTACCAGAGTAGTACATATCCTCAAGTGTAAGAAAAATTAATTTTATAAACTGATCAGAGTTTGACATCAAGTTTTCATGGGATTCAGAGTGTATGAGGTGATCAAGGTACTCTGTCAACCAATTTTCACGCATTAGCAGATGTTAATTTTCCAGCACTGCTAGGAGGGAAGATGCTGGTATTGGCAGGAAGCTGACTAGAAGTATTGGGAAACGTAGGCTCAGGATGGCTCAGTAATAAGTTGAGAATTTTTAGCTGTCAATGTCAGAAGCAGCACTTGCCTGAGTTAGTCAGGCTGTAAAGAGAAAGAAGTTCTCTAATGGAATACTCAACTCTTCCTGAATGTTCACAAAAGCAGTGAGAAAAGTATCAGGCTTGGTGGTAAGTTAAAATGCCTTATGTCCTCTTGGACAACAAAAACATGCAGTACACGTTGATTATGCATGGGACCCTAGTGTATTATAAATGCTAACACAGAGACTGTAAAATACAACCCCACTGCATCATAAATGGGATAAAGAACTATGGCATTTGTTCTAATAAAAAAAAATCAGTCATTTAATTATCTATGCTTTTTTCCTACTAAATCTGTAAGAGAGTTTTAGAAAGATTTAGATGACCCAAAGTTTCTAAAGGATATTAAGTAAGTGTATCCTTTTTCTAGAAAAGAATGCCATAGGAAGTAGAGGCATCTTCAAACACTCCAGTGGCCTTAGGGCCACATGCTGTAGCTGGTGCTCAGTAAGGGTCCAACAGTACTAACAATGGTGATTTCCCACAGGCTGATGGAATCAGAACACTAGAACAAGGAATCTGGTCAAGCCCCTGACAGATGCATAAAATGTGGCTTGGAAGGGTTTTGTACATTTTCTCTGTCTCAGATGGCCCATCAAAGAGAGAGAGAGAGAGAGAGAGAAAGAACGTGCGAGAGCAAGCGAGTAAGCCGGGACTGGTCTGCCAACTGGCAATCCCCAACTTGGCTCTTAGTTTTCTCTACCTATTCAGTTTATTCAAAGCTACACAGGAAGCTCTCTACAAAGAGTTCAAATACAATCTTAGAGGAAGCTAAGAGGAACTGTTAGTATGCTCATTCTTCACAGCCAAGGGGCCTGCTTGATGCCTTCCAGAGAACCATCACAGCACTTTACAAAATCACTGCACGATAATTCCAAGAACAACCAATTCCATCTGTCCACACTTTTTCAAGGGCCTTCCAAACCACTTCTACACAACTGCTCAAGTAGTTCCATTCTATTCCTGCACTACCATTGCCCTGGGGTTCGTACGCAGGGTAAGTGCTAAATCAATGCTAAAAGGCAGCAGGATTTGAGATCTAGGAATCAGTTATAACACCTCTGAAGCATGAAGACCCATAAGGAAGGAACAAGATGGATTTTCAACAAATAAACGTACTGGATAACTAATACATTCCTGCCCTATCCACCATGTGATGTAATCCAAAGCAAAGTGTCTACAATGGCAGTTTAGTATGGAAGATATTTTTAATGCCCTTTTAATGTTGATAATTTTAAAAGGTTCTTAATGGTTTAATGTGTTAGAAATGCATTAAAAACATGCTGCCCTTTGGCAGAGCTGTTTTAGAATTAGAATACTTCTAATTTTTTCCCTTGGCAAATAAACTTAAATTAAAAATAAATTATGTTGTACTCAGTTAGGTCGTTGGTCTTTGTTCATTCAGAGTAACAGTCATTATTACATCAGCTCCCACCTGCTCCTGAGTTCCCAGGGATCAGTGATGTAGGTCCAAATTCGTGATGTTGGTGATAATTTGGTACAGAAAAAAAATAAATCTGGCTATCCTTGATTTAGGAGAAATAAACCTGGTTTGGGCAGGGCTTAAGCGAAGATCAGGATCATTCCAACCATAATATTTATTTTTCCCCCATAAGAAGAAACTGAGAATACTAAAGAAACAGAAGCAGAGACCAGTCTTTAGTCAAATTCTGGTATCATGCAGGTAGGACTTCAACTAACATCCCCTTGCTGTGAATCCCATCACTACTCACTTTCTATATGAGAATTTCATTCAGATATATTTTAAAAGAGTCACTCCAGTGTTGTAGTTAGGCAAACACAGTGAATTAATATTTCAAAACCCAAATCTCATGACATTTAGACTGGTTGTAGTATGATAGAGTGTGCCACCACATAGAGCACACTGAGATGATCTCAGAGTAGATCATAAAATAAACCATAGGACTTTGAATTAGTGGTTGGTAGAAACTTCCCACAGTCAGAATGCTGGGTCCTACCCTGAAGAGCCTCTGATCCCTTGCTCATGTGTGCTTATCGATCAAAGGACATGTCAAGGACACAAGACAGGTACATAAGTACATGTGTTCAAGTGCATCAGAGCAGTTGTCTTCAAAAAGAGCAGGAGATACATGAAAATGTACACTGTAGGTTATGTAGACTTCCACAGAACAAAGAACACCGAAAGTTGAAATGACCAGAAATAGGGAAAAGCAAGTCTGATGTTTTGTGTCACTGATAACACTGCAGAGAAGACAGCTATCACTGCATGTAATGAAAGAGATGAATTTTAATGTAATACATATTCAAAGATATCATGGAAATTACATAGAAGGCTGTAACAAGGCATATTAGGTATAAAATATAGGTATATATGGATGTAAAAATGTACCCACCCTATTAGTATAAAAGCCTGGTAGGTTATAACAACACTCACCTCTTTTTTATGACTCTTCCCTGACACACAGAAGGCTCGATGTGGATGCCACAGCTGCACCATGCACTTTGACACAGCACTTCTGGGCTACTTATCAGTGCTTTGACTCCTTACAAGCACCACGGTACAAAATTACTAGGGAAAATTTCCCTGTCATAATGATGCATCTTTTAACTTTAAAAATAATTAGTTTAATTGAAATTCTAAGGCAGTGCTTAACATCCCAAAAAGAACTTCCGGAAAATTATGTGAAATAGGTACAAACAGTACCATGATCACAGGAACCAAAAAGTGAATTCACACACACTGCATGGTGGATGAACTTAGAGGACCTCGTACTCTGATCTCACTTGCATCTAGACGAGTCAAATTCAGAAGGAAAAGAAGTAGACTGGTGACTGCCAGGGACTGTGGGTAGGAACAAGAGGGTTCATTTTAATGGGTACAGAGTTACAGTTTGGGAACATGAAAACGTTCTGGACATTGGTTTAATGCATTTAACATAACTGAACTGCACACTTAAAACTGGACAAGATGGTAAGTTTATGATATGTGCACTTTACCAAGAGAAAAATACTCTATTCCTTTATTTTTCTTCATCGCATTTATCACTACCTTATACTTTACCTTATTTATGCATGTGTGCATGTGTAGATGTATGTGTATAGGTACCTACCTATTTGTATATTGCCTATACCCTCCCTCCTTCCAATACCTCCAAATATATAAGCTCTAAAAGGCAGAAATCTTTTTACCCCCTATATTGGGAATCAAACCCAGGGCCCTGTGCAAGCTGGGCAAGTGTTCTACCACTGAGTAACATCCTCAGCCCTGAAGGCAGAATTCTTGTCCTGTAACTCTAGCCTAGGGGCTTGGAACTGTGCCTAGAACTCAAACAAATATCTTATGAATATTTTTCCAGAAAAAGGTCTAATCATTCTTTCTGCAAAGATTTTTAGTTATATTAATTCTAAGAAACACTTCTGAGTTGTTTTTTCCCATTCTTACCCATCTTAACTCTTGTGTCATTAGTTTATCAACAACGTTGTATAAGTTCGGGGCCCAATTATTAACAGGTCACTTAACCACACTTAACCAATCACTAGGATTCATAAAAAGTAATATCTCCAAATAAAACACATAAAAAATCCATCGTGAAAATGAATCTAAACATATCATCCATTTCTCTATTTTAAAGAGTAACTACTTAATGGCTTAGGATATGCAGACTGTGTATAATTACAAGAATGTAAGATATAATAGAAATCACAAACTAAACTGCCTTTTGTTTTACTGGATTCTGAGCTCTCTGAAGTTACCCAACTATAGCTGAGCTGCATAGCTGGGAAATAACTGGATATGTATATAAATCATGAAGCTAGCTCCTGACTATAATTATTTTTTTAAAATAACCCATATAAACAGAGTATTTTATTATTTTTAAAATGCCTTTACAGTTAAAGATCTAACCTGATCTTCAAAAACACCTCTGATGCAGTCAGGCCAGGTGCTGCTACCCCTATTTAGAGATGCAGATGTGGAATCAGAGAAGTTAAATGATGGGATCAAGCTCTGGCATGAAGAGGCTGTGTATGTATTTGGAAATAATTTTCAGAAGCATAAACAGCAAGCACTCTGGAAGTGTGCCGCAATACAATTCTTGCAGAAAGCTGACCAGGTGATAAGAATGGATCTATAAGCCACACAGAAAAATCAATTCCAGTGACCCAGGGCGGGTGATAAATGGCAATCTTGCCATTTTTCATACAAGAAGCTAAACACGGTTTCACAGGTGTCACAAAGACATGATAGTGCAGGTCTTATAGATGTAGCACAGAAATGAAAGCATAGAGCTTGGTTAGAACAAATAGGTTTGACAGATGAAGGAATGATATCTATAAAGAATCTAATGCTTCATTATTGTATGAGCTCACAATACAAAGATAGTGGTTCTCAAATTTACACATTGCCAAGCTAAGTAATATTTCTAAGAGACTAGGGGTAAAGAAATTAGATTGTTAATGTCAAATTCCTTTGAATGAAAACATTAAAAGATAAATAAATTTTTAATTGGCATTTCATGTTACTTGACCACTTGCTATATGTAAGGCTCTGGTCTAGGCTTCTGATATGCCCTGACTAGTTAAGACTTCACAGTTAGGGATACATGCCATGCTCTGGTTCCCACCAAAGCTGTTTCATCAGTGAAGTGGTATTCCAGCACGAAAACCAGGCAGCAAATCTCAAAGTGCCAGTCAGACCTCCAAATGTAAGCTATGCAGCCATAAAAATATATATAACTATTTCTCCCCCTCTGTTCAGATTTCTGGAAAGATCATCAGAGACCTTCACAGCCTACAAAGAAATACTTTATAAGCATGATTAGGGTGCATTTGGGGAAGAAGAAAATCAAAGGGAAACTGAAAGACTTTGAGAGTGGAAATATGCAACAGATCAGTTCATGAGAAAGAGGAAAATGAATGAATCACAGAAGGGTCATTCTGAAGAGATCACCGAGGTTAGCCACCTCAATCCTCTTTTGAGTATAGACATCACCATCTATAATATCAGCTTCTGACCAAACAAATCAGCCCAAAGGAACTCACTATTTATGATTCAGCCCCATTTCCATCTCCTACATCCCTTTTCTTAGTTTTTTCCATCATCCCTCATTGGTTGAATAATATTCCACGACATTTTTACGATTTCAGTTGTTTTCCCCTAGCACAAGTTCTTTTGTTCTGTGTCTACAAATGCAGGGACCAGAAATAAATGCAATAATTATGGGGAGCCTACCCAGTACAGTCACCTCCTTCACAACAGGCGTTTTTCAAGCTAATGCAAGCTAGGATTATAGTGTTTTGGTGGGGGGGGGGGGAGCATTGCATGGTGATTAATTTAACATGGATTATATTAACCAAATCTTCAATATCTTATTCAGATATACTGCTTCTAAATTGTATTATTCTGACTTGGCACCAATTCGGCTGTTTAAACCATGCAGGATGAATGTGCACTTATTCCTTTTGCTTCTCACTCTACTAGATTCATCCAGTGATAGAGCTTGGTCAATAGTGTTTCTATCTACTGCTATGAAAGGCTTGTAGTCTGTCTCAGGGTTATGAGATCCCTGACATGCTCTGTATAAACCCTATAAATGCTCACAAACCATCTGAGCAACAGTTTGGGATGAATATCAAATTTTTCAGTTTATAGCATCTTTCTTCTTTCCTCTTAGTTCCGCTTTCTGAAATTCCACAAGCATCACCAATAGTAATCACCAATCTGCAAATTTTCTCAAAAGTCTCAGGCCAAGAAAGAGTGAACTGTATTTCTTCTCGCAGTTAAAAGTTTCTGCACCCACCTAA
>PVHX01007535.1:0-90526 GCA_004024805.1 Geosciurus inauris | reverse complement strand
AATAGTCATAAAAGGCTTTGTACAAGATGATCAACCTCAGAAAATTGGTGCATTCACATAGTGGAAAGAAGAAAGCAAGGTCATCTCATGTATCTGTCCATCCATCCATTCATCCATCTATCCTTCCATCCATCCATCCACCCACCCACCCACCTATCAACCTACCCATCCATCTACCTACCCATCCATCCACTCACACACCCATCCATTTACATGCCCACTCATCCATCCATCTGCCCACCCACTCACCCACCCACCCACCCTCTTGTTCATCCATCCATTCACCTGTCCACTCTCTTACTCACCCATTGATTCACCCATCTACCCTCCCACACATCCGTCCTCCTATCCATTTACCCACTCACCCATCCACCCACACATCTACCCGCCTATCCTCCCATCCATCCTCCCACCTAGCCAATGACATTTGTGGAGTGCTTAGGAACCAGGTACAGACCAGGGGGATTCATGAGATAGTCAAGGCTGCACATTGCAATTCAGTTTTTAGGCACCATTTCTAAGCCCACAACCAAAAGTTGTCATCTGAACAGACTTGATCATTACATATTGCAATCTTCTTTTAGAATTTTCATTGTATTTTTCGTGTTTGGCAAGGCTGTGAGAAAGCTGTGTGTTGGTGGCAGGAGGCAATCTGGGGACTTTAAAACTGATTTCCTTGGCTTCAGCAGACTGACCTCTGCTCCATGGGGAACATGAGCCTAGACAAGCAGAAGTAGCTGAGGGGTCTTTGAAAGCTGACTTCAACTGGAAAGTCACGTGGTATGTTTACTTTAGAAACAAATCAAATGGATATGTGTCCTTTCCACGTGTCTACTTTTGCCTGTGGACACTTGTCCAGGTGGTATTTGTGTATAGGGAAAGGTGTGGGTTATGGAGCCAGAAGACCTAGGCTCAGCCCAGCCCTGCCCGTTTCCATGAGGCAACCTTGGGCATGTCTTGCCTGAGCCTCAGGTTACTCTTATGAAGTGTGCGCAGTTCTTTCTCCCCTGAGATGTAACAAGGACTCAGAGGACAGTTGCCCCAGGCCCTCTGGATGAATCCTGAAGCTATTCCATTGAGTGAGGGTTAGGGACCACAGTGTCCTTGAGAGAGCCCTGGCAGTCAAAGCCCGGAGAGAAGACGGAAATCACCCAAAATCCAACAGGTGGTTGATGCCAGGACCCACCTGCCAGCCCCTGTGTATCACCACACTGCTTTGCCTCTATCCAGGTTCCCTTGAGAGAAGGTTCTGGATATTTCCCCCACTCTCCTGACTCCTCCAGCCAGGATAGACTCCAGCACCCTGCCCAGAGCCTGTGCATTGACCCTCCACACAGCCTGTGCCCATGCCCATGGCTTTCCTAAAGTCCCTGGGGCTGGTATCTCCACAGTGACCTGGACATTCCCCTTCTTCAGAAAGGGCAGCCCAACTCCGTCACCTTCTTACCTGTGCTCACTCCCCAGTTGCAGCCAACCCCACATCCAGCACCACACGTCCCCAGGGTCTGTCTTCTATCCCTGACACAGTGACCTACACCTTGTTCCTGGCACCACAGGCAGTCCTCCCCATGGTGTCCCCACGGCCTCCCACTGGGTCTCCTTTTGGGCATTTCTGCCCCTTCCAAGGCTTCTGCATTTTCCTTTTAAGCAATAACTTGATCTTGTCACACTCCTGCCTAGCGACCTAGCAGTCCCTGATGGCTTCCAGACAAATGGCCTGGCGTGAGATCCCAGTCCTCCTGGCACAGCCCTGCCTTCCTCAGATGCACCCCCTCTCCTCTGCCTGATGGTCCCAGTGTCCGTCCCCAATGCCCCACCTCAGCCTCTGCACACGCACCCCAGCCTAGGTAGGTCCCCGGGCCCAGGGCTGCACAGCAGCAGGTAGTGTAGCCATGCAGCGGACATGGTTGTCACTGTTCACCAGAGGAGGCAAGTGAGTCCTGCATCATGCCAAGAGCCTCGCATGGAGTTCTGGGCACAGGCTCCGGGATTTCAAAAGGTGCCCACGCCCCAGGGGTAGTGTTGGTATGTGCCAGAATGGCTGCCAAAGCTGGCCGCAGTGATTCCCTTTGCCTCCGCTCTCTGAGGAGCAGCTGTCTTGGGAAAACTAATTACTAATAAGATTTTCTCAGCAGTCATGGGAACTGCTAGAGAAAATGATCTTTAAGAACTTAGTCTGCCAATTAGAGGTTTGATGTCATGAGCTGCAGTGTTCTGAGAGGCTCCTTCTGTGACATGGAGGACCAGTGCGGAGCACTTGAGGGCCAGTTAAGCCTCTTGGCACCTGCAAGATTGGCCCCCCGCTACCCACTCCTCTCCAGGGGCCTAGGCTGGCAGGGAGGGGCAAGATGGGAGGCAACAGTAGCCAGACCTGCCCTCACCCACCCCCTCTCACAGAAGTTTCCCTCCCTTTGGGACATTTGAAAGTTTTCTTTTCTTCACTTTGTAGCAAAAGAGGCATCCAGGTTTAAATCCCAACTCTGCCACATACTTCGGGCTGGTCCCTTGGTGCTAGATGAGGATGGTAATCCAAACCCTAGAGAGAGTGGTGAGGACGAAGGAGGCGGGGGAAGCCAGCTTGGTGCTTGGTGCACCGTGGCCTTCAGTCAGTGCCCCTCCAAGCCCCTTCCTGTGGGGACAGCAGCCAGCCAGGGTCCCTTCTCTGTTGGCTCACTGGCCAAGAGTACGGTCTGCTCCCTTATATGTAAAACACATGTGCTCAGAAGGATCTGGACGGGTGCTGCCACAGGGCCAGCCTTGGTTCGTTGTCTCCATGGGGTTGGATTTATACTTTTATTTGTATTTTTGTGAATTATTTTAATTTTGTATAATAAGCATTATCATGTTCACCATTGGAAAGAGCAAGCTCAGGAAGGTCTTTCTGAACCATCTGCCTGGAGCCCTCTTCCCTGTGCCAAGGAACCCACCAGAGACAAACCAGGACAGGCTGGGGCTCTGCTGCAGCTCAGTCAGGAGAAAGGAGGAGCTCTGACTTTGGCAGTAAAACATGCGGGGCAGGTGGACTCTGCCTTCAGTGTCCTGGGTCACAGAAAATCAAGCTTTTCTTGTCAAAAGCAAAGCTTGGAATCAAAAGTGGAACACTGACTTCTTTTAATATATGTATAATTCTTCCTATAATATATATATATAATTCTTTAAATATATATATAATTCTTATATATATTTATATATAATATATAATTATTTTTATATATAATAATTCTTTATATATATAATTCAAATCAGTCCCACTGATCCATTTCTAACAGTTGGTGTAGATAACTCTTTTATATTTGTGATCCACAAATCAAAAATATGGATTTAAAAAATTTTTAAAGCTTGGAAATATTTATTGTCACCAGAGCTTCCTGATATAAGAAAGGCAGTAGTCTTGCTGGGCCTTGTCTCCATGGGGGCTCAGAGGAACAAGACACCTGGAGCCAGACACACTTGGCTCCAACCTGACCCAGGGGCCCCTGCTCTCCAGGCCTCAGTGTCCCTGTTTGCAAGGAAGCAGTCCCAGCTGCGTGAACTCTAGGGCTGCCACTCAGCCCAAGCCAGGAGATTGCAAGGGACACGGCCATGGGTGAGAACTTTCGGGAGTGGCAGGTGCACTGGATGTCTGAGGGGTTCCCATCTCAGGCACACAGGCTGAACAGCCAGCTCCACCCCTCAAGAGTGGAGGGACAGCTCTTCTCTCAGCCTCTTCATCTGCAAGGCACCTGATGACAGTAGTACTGCCTGGCAGGGATGTCGTCAGGACTATGGGGCTGCCGTGTTTCACCTACAGTGGTCAGGACCACAGGGCTGCCATGTGTCACCCACAGTGGTCAGGACCATGGGACTGCCGTGTGTCACCCACAGTGGTCAGGACCGAGGGGCTGCCGTGTGTCACCCGCAGTGGTCAGTGCCGTGTGTCACCCGCAGTGGTCAGGACCAAGGGGCTGCCGTGGGTCACCCGCAGCGGTCAGGACCGAGGGGCTGCCGTGTGTCACCCGCAGTGGTCAGGACCGTGGAACTGCCGTGGGTCACCCACAGTGGTCAGGACTGTGGGGCTGCTGTGTGTCACCCGCAGTGGTCAGGACCGTGGGGCTGCCGTGGGTCACCCATGGTGGTGCCCTGTGTTCCTGGGGTCAGCTTCATCATCAGGAGACAGTGGTGGGGGGCGCAGTGTAACGGCTGCAAGAAAACCCACGCTTTCCCCTCCTCCCCCACTCAGGGCCCCGCTTCCCGCCCTGTTGTCGCCTCTGCTGTCTTAGCATCAGAGCTTTCAAATCCACGTCAATACATGACCTTTCAAAATGTGGGAAAGTCAGCACTTTCTGAAGAGGTGCTCAGGCTGGGGAGCCTCACTCTCTGTACCCCGAGGAGCCGGCTCCCTCCCAGCCTTCAGAGCAAGGTCAAGACTAGGAGAAAGCAACTCTCCCTGGCCCACCTGGCCCAGGCTTGGGTCCCAGCCAGTGGTTGGCATTCAGGTAGTACCCTCGGCTTCCTCCAGCTCTGCCCCTCTAGCTGCCCAGGGACCCAGAGGACCTCAGGCCGGGTGCTGGTGGCCCAGGGGAAGCCCATATCCCATGGCCACCTCTAGTAGGAGAGATGCCTTCTCTGCACCTATTGCCAGGTGCTGAGCAGAGTCCACAGATGTTTCCAGGAGGCAGGCAGTGTAGCCCAGGACAACAGAGGGGGAGGGCAGGGAAGGGGCCAGGAGGAAAGAGTAAAGTGACCCTTGGTGGAGTGGGCTTCCTCGGGTGGGACCCGAGTCCCAGGTGGCCTCCGGTTCACGCTGCTCCTGGTTCAGCAGCCCTTCCAACATAACAGCACCAATGGTGACAGTGGGGGTGGGGGTCTGCCTGGCCCAGAGCCCTGGCTCTTTGCTTCATACTGTATTTTGTCCAACAGGTCAGAGATAGTTGGGGCCAAGGACCAAGTGCTCAGTTTAAAGACAGCTTGGTTTAGTAGCAGGAAGTTTTGTGGGGTCACAGAGCTGACACCTGGCCAATTTCTGAAACAGTCTCATTTCAAATGATCTGTCTCCTCATCTTGAGAATCCATGGAGATGTCTTGGAAATCCCAATCTTCAAGCACACAGATGACTTCCAGAGCTCCCCCCACCCTCCCACACACATACAGAAGTCACAGACACTCATCACCAGCACAAAAGCCTTAGTGTGGCTTAGACTGAGCATCCTGAGAGCCAGGACTCTGCTATTCACCTCGACATCCACCCTGGGATTGAGAGTGGGCACCTCACACACCCTGTTTCCTGCCTGACCGCTTGGCTCCAGTTATTCATCTTGAAATCTCTGGGCCCAAAGCAGCATGGCGGGATGGAGTAGGTGTTCCTGAGCCTCAAGGAGGACCACGCCCAGGGGTCCAGGCCTCTGGCCCACAAGGCCATACAGTGCATGTTAAAGTCTGGACCTAAGAAGCAATTCCAAAATGGACATGTCTTAAGGGGGTTACAGAACCAAAGCATTTCCAGCCCGCAGCAGGGACACGCAGTCAGAGCTGAAGGTGGACTTGTTTTATAAGACTCATTTCTACCTGTGCACTTGAGGGTGACAACATTGCAGAATGTGAGGGGGTAGGGGTCCCTCCCCATGAGCCAGTCCTGCACCCCTGCACAGCTCACCTCCCTTCCATTAGGGGAAGCAAATTTTCGGAGTTTTGCATAGTAGCGCCATCTGGCAACTCCAACCCGTCACTTCAGGTGACACCACCCAAATCGGCACCACTCACCAAACTGGATTCCTCAACCACAGAGTAAACATTGAATCAGAGTTTATTCAATACAAGAACAAACTGTCACCTTCCTCTGGGCCTGTGTGTACAACGTGTGTGCCCTTTGCCTATGAGTGTGTGTGTGGCTGGTGAGGGTGAGAGACAGCTTCAAAATGAAATGTCTCCATGTCTCCTCCAGGATCAGAGCTGCTGAGCGTGGGTGGAGGTGGTCAGCAGGAGTAGCAAGGGCCTCCATGACATCTTCCCTTCTATGGCCACTGGCCCAGCAGCCCCCTTTGTCCAGGGTCCCATTACCATTATTGCAATCCACGAAGAAATTGTTTTGAAAAGTGTATGTGTGACATTTCCTGTGGACATGACAGTTTGACTGAGACTTTGTAGAGTGAGAAATCTCAAGTCTGCTGTTTGCTATAGAAATTCAGGCCACGAGGCGAGGGGTTGTGGTGGGAAGGTCCTGTTCACATAGCTATTGTCACTATGTCCACCACCCAGACTGGCCTCCTGGGGGCTGTGGCCATGGTGACAGGGTGATGCTTCAACTCCTTGCCCATGTGTGCACCCAGGGTGAGGAGATGGGTGGGCACAGGAGGGAGGGACAAAGACAGTCTTTCACCAGCTGGAGGCTACCCAGGGTGGCCTGGGGGCTGGAGTGGCATGATCTCCTGTTCAGAGACCAAAGACTGAGATGCAAGAGGTGCCCAGATGTCCATGGCTCACACAAGCAGGACTGGAACTTTAGCATATACCTTGGAGTTGGGCCTAAAGTGTACACAGGACAACCAGACTTGGGGAAAGATGAACATTCTATTTCCCACATCTGCCTCCCTGCTTGGGAGCCCCTCCAGCTGGGCAATAGGGAAGCACTCATACCTGCCAGGAGCCCTGTTCCTCAGTCTAAGCCCACTCTGTGGGGCAGCACAGCCTCTGTGGGTAGATGCTCTGATTCAGGGTGGCCTTCCACACCCAGCTCCCTGCCCAGGTGGCATTGGAGGGTAGGGTGGCAGGGTACAGTGGCTTCTGCCCATCCACACACAGCTAAGTAACCTAACGGTCCCCCACCTGGCTTCCCAGAACCTGGAAGGACAGGCTGGAAGTTCTAGGTCCACTCACACTGCTGGGGAGTCCCAGGGACAGGCAGAGCACCTGGGGCTCAGGTGTCTTGACTCTTCCCTCAACCATGCCCAGGTGGGTGGGAGACTGGCTCCCCTGCTACCTTCCTGATGTCATATCCTGAGTTCATGTCTCTGTCCAAGCCCATCAACCATATTTCTGTACGTAGAATTTAGAAATAAGTGCTCTCTGTTAGACCTTAGAAATCCCTCCTTTGTTCTCATGAAACCTGGCTACTGTCTTGTTCTAGACCTCTAGGAAGCTAACTTTGAGTAGTGGCTGGTAGTCATTGTCCCGTGGGAGCAGGAAATCTATCGGCTTTGGGACATAGAGATTCAAGGCAAATGAGAAGATGCATGGATTTAGCTTGTCAGAAAAGTGAACCTGTGTGACGCAGGTCAGGTCAGCACTCCTTTTCCCTGATCCCTCCATCTGTCTTACTGGTGGCCCCAGAGGCAGCAGAGGATGATGGTCCCCAGCTGAGATGTCCACAGACAATTGTGTTGCCTAGATATTGAGCTAGAGGCAGCTACACCAATGTGATGTCTTGCCCAAGCCTGAGCATTATTAACAATTATTCTAGAACAACGAGCGTAAATAGGAACTGCCAGAGGCAAGCTGGGGTATAGGGCCATTCTAGCCAGAAGTAGTAGATTATGATTGGAAATGAAGCTGCCCATGCCCCTTGGTCCTTGTCCAGCCCTCCTCTGCGTCAGGAAATGCATCTTGGACCCCTGCTCTTTATCCCATGGAGGACCAGAACAGCATAGCTTTGGAGCCAGCCAGACCTGGACTTGCATTCTGACTCTGCCCATGCAGGTTGCTTGGTTTTTCTGAGCCAATTTTTCATCTTCTTCTCTGTGAAATAAGAATAGCCGAGACCTCCCGCAATGGCTGTAGGGAGCAAATGAAATGACAAGCAAAGGGATTCACATCATGCGGGGACAGCAGCCGGAGTCCAACCAGGATGGGCGGCCCCACTAAAGATCCCGCAAACGACAACTTCAGGGGGCCTGCAAAGACGCATCCATGGTGAGGTCCTGGGGCTCTTGGATCTGTTTCCTCATGTGACTTGTCTGCCTCTCTCACCCGCTGGCCTGCCTCAGCATGGCTGCCTGCCCTGGCCTGGCCTCCAGTCAGCCGCCCACCAGGTAGAGTTCACTTCTCTGCCACGACTTGGGCTGTTTCGTGCCTAGACTTGACCTACCTCACGGTGGCCAAAGCTCTTTGTGTGTGCTCCTCATCTGTGTGGCCACCTCCCCCATGCGCAGGGGGCGGGTCCTGGGTCTCCTGGGTCTGCACACCCCACTGCCCAGCCAAGCAACTCAGCATGGAGGAAATGGTTTTAAAAGGAAGGATGGAAGATGAGGAAGAATCTCCCTACCTCCCAGGAACTCTCGGCCTGGTGGGGAGCCTGTGGCAGACACCAACACATCCTTCTGCCACTTTGGTCCCAAGTTCCTGTTGGGTATAGTTGGGTGAGAGGGCAAGGGGGTGGCCGAAACAAACAGAAAAGTTTTGAGCACTACACAAAATAAAACCTAAATTCTAGCTGAAAGAAGTGGTCTGTTGTCTCATCGACACCGTAAGGAATCAGGTCGTCCCTGAGTTTTTATTTATTTTGGGGTATTTTTTGCAGGTTTTTAATTTATTTATTTATTCTAATTAGGTAGACATGACAGCAGAATGCATTTTGATTCATTGTACACAATGGAGCACAGCTTCTCATTTTTCTGGTTTTACACAATATAGTTACAACTTATTTACTGTCGTATGTGTACCTAGGGCATTGATGTCCATGTCATCCCATCATCTTTCCTGCCCCCGTATCCTCTCCCCGCCCTCCCCTTCCTCCCCTTCGACCAAAGTTCCTCCATTCTCCCCATGCCCTCTCCCCCATTATAGATCAGCGTCCACTTATCAGAGAGAACATTCAGCCTTTGGTGTTTGGGGATTGGCTTACTTCACTTAGCATGATATTCTCCAACTCCATCCATTTACCTGCAAATGCCATGATTTTATTCTCTTTTACTGCTAGTAATATTCTATTGTGTATATGTACCACAGTTTCTTTATCCATTCATCTATCGAAGGACATCTAGGTTGGTTCCACAGTTTGGCTATTGTGAATTGAGCTGCTATAAACATTGAAGTGGCTGTGTCACTGTAGTGTGCTGTTTTTAAGTCCTTTGGGTATAGACCAAGGAGTGGGGTAGCTGGGTCAAATGGTGGTTCCATTCCAAGTTTTCTAAGGAATCTCCATACTGCTTTCCAGAGTGGTTGCACCAATTTACAATCCCACCAGCAGTGTATGAGTGTGCCTTTTCCCCCACGTCCTCACCAACACTTGTTTTTATTCTTGATAACTGCCATTCTGACTGGAGTAAAATGAAATCTTAGTTTTGATTTGCATTTCTCTAATGGCTAGAGATGTTGAACATTTTTTCATCTATTTGATGATCCATTGTGTATCTTCTTCTGAGAAGTGTCTGTTCAGCTCCTTAGCCCATTTATTGATTGGGTTGTTTGTTTTTTTTGGTGTTAAGTTTTTTGAGTTCTTTATATATCCTGGAGATCAGCACTCTATCTGATGTGCATGTGGCAAAAATTTGCTCCCAGAATGTAGGCTCTCTCTTCACCTCACTGTTTCTTTTGCTGAGAAGAAGCATTTTAGTTTGAATCCATCCCATTTATTTATTCTTGCTTTTGTTTCTTGCACTTTAAGATTCTTGTTAAGGAAGTCGGGACCTAATCCAATGTGATGAAGGTTTAGGCCTACTTTTTCCTCTATCATCCCTGTTTCATCACATAAAGACAGATACTCAAGCCGGGTATGGTGGTGGCGCAAGCCTGTATTCCCTGCACTTTGGGAGGCTGAGACAGGAGAATCGCAAGTTCAAAGCCAGCCTCAGCAAGAGCGAGGTACTAAGCAACTCAGTGAGACCTGTGTCTACATAAAACAAAATAGGGCTGGGGGTGTGGCTCAGTGGTTGAGTGCCCTGAGTTCAATCCCTAGTACCAAAAAAAAAAAAAAAAAAAAGACAGATACTCAGAGAGGTAAGATGCTGTATTTAGTGTCACACAGCGTAGCATGTGGTTTCAAATGTGCATTAATAATCAGAAGCCTGAGGAGAGTCTCATGAGAAGGAAATTGTTGGGGAGGGCCCAGGGGAGAGGAGAGGGCCACATCTTAGGATCCACATTTTCAGGAAGAAAATCTCAAACTTCCCATCTGCCCAATGGGTTTCTCCCTGTATTTCTGGGGCAACCATCCTGGTCTTGCTTTGAGAGAAGGACTTGGATGCTATGGTTTTCTGGTGACAGGAGCTGGGGGCCACCCTGCAGCTCACAGCCACATTTGCGTGTTTAAGCTACATCCTATGCCTGAGCCTCACTTTGGACTGTCCTATGTCGCGTATGAAACAGCCCCGCCCTTGTCACCCATTCCTTCACTTTCATGGCCACTCCCATAGTCACCAAAGTGTCCCCCGTTCATGTGTCCACTTGGTCATTCGTTCACTTCTTCATTCTGCTCTTAGTACCTGCCACGCACCAGGCCCCAGGCCAGGTGCTCAGGTGCACAGCTGAACACGGTCTCATTCCTGCCCACGAGCAACAAGCAAGGCCCATGTGTCACCCACGTGGTGAGTGTTAAAGCTGGGGACACACAGTGGTGTGAAATCCCAGAGTAGGAGGCGATGTGGGGGCCGGATGTAGAGATTGCCACAGCAGGTCCAGCATGTCAGGAGGGAGTGGCCTCGCACTGCGAGGCAGAGGGAAGGGCTTCGTGTGGTTAGAGTGATCAGCACCACAGCTGGGGGTGGAGGACAAAGGCAGGAAGAGTGTAGGCCAGGGACACCTGTCAAGGCCCACAGGTGTAAGGCTCACACAGCTGGCATGTCAAGGCCGGGGCCCAGGCATTATGCTCATGCTCAAGAGGTCCTGGAGGGAGTGGGGAGGCTGGCCAGCAGGAGGGAGCCTGCCCTTCTGAGAACTGCAACCCAGGTGTCTCTCCGGGTGCTTTTCTCCACTCTGCTCCCCTGGCAGTATGTCCTGCCTGTCCTGCCTCAGTGAGCCCTGTGCCCAGGACCTGCCTCTCACATTTTGGCATCCCACTGGCATCTCCTGGGCCTAGTCACATGCACAGGAAGGAGAGAGATGAGGGGGAAGAGGGCGGGAGAACAAAGAAAGTCTGAAATGTATAAAAGGGGCAGGACCTTCTCACTTCTTGGGACACCAGGACACCAGCTGTGGCCTCCTTCTTCCTCCTGGGAGAAATCTCTTACTATTTTTTAAATAAAACCTGCTTTTTACGCTTGCCTCGGCTGCTTCTCTAATGCTCAACTGTCAACATTAAACCAGTTATCAACTTCATCAGAAGAGAGGCCCTAGCTAGCTAGCACTGTGTCACCTCGCAGCAGCCTCCCCCACAGCATGACACAGCAAAAAGATCTCACCAGTGCTGAGCAGATGCAGGCGCCATGCCTTGGACCTCCCAGTCTCCAGAACCATGAGCCCAGAAAATCTCTGTAAATTACTTGATCTCAGGTATTTTGTTACAGTAACAGAAAATAGTGTAAGGCATGAAATCATGGGTGTTTAATGCTTTATCTATGATAAACTGCTCTAGAAATGAGAGAAGTTCATACAGAGAGCAGGACGATGGTGGTTGACTTGTGACTGTGGAACTTCAGGCAGAGAGCTGTTTGAAGTTCAGAGGCTTCTGGCCAGCCCTGAACCCACTCCAGGTTGACTAGCAGCCACGTGCACGGGAGGCTGGGTTCTGGGGGCCCCGCTGTGGTCAGAACTCTGTTCATACCTGGCTGCACATGCCCTGAGGCCCTGCAGATGCAGGGCAGGGCACACAGGCAGACAGCCAGAGCTCAGGCAGCTCCAGGGCCATCTGGGAGCAGCAAGTGCCATCCCCACAGCATCTGGCCACCCCAGTCCTCCCTTCGCCCCTCCCAGTCCAGCCCCAAGGGCTGTTCCCTCCATGGCAGTGCCAACCAGCTCTTGCACATTGCCAAAGGCAGACCCCTCTTGTTCCACTGGGAACCACTCAGGCCCAGACAATCAACCCCCACCAGGACCCTGGTATGGGGTGCACATGGCAACCCCACAGGCTGGACGGAAGCTGCTTGGTGTGTTGCTCTTCCCTGGTCCAAACAAGCTGTGGAGGAGTCAAGGAGACCCGCACACAATCACATCCTATGGCGACACAGCTATATTAAGATCAATTACATTGTGCAACAAACACTTGAATCATCCCCAGAACCCTAACTGCTTGGATTTGAATATGCATGAGAAGCTGCCCAGAAATGACTAAAATACCTACACATATATATATAGTCAAAAAGCAAGGCAGCTCTGGGGTGAAGAGTAACAAAAGGCAATTTGCCACCCTGGTGAACAGTGCGGCGGGGGTGTGCGGCTTTGTGCTGGATTAATTGACGAAGACTCATTCAGCATCAGAGTGCAGATCCAGGGCCTCCAGGAGCTCTGCCCTCGCCTCCCCACCCTCACCACGCGTAGGGAAGTAGGGTTTCTTCTGCCCCTTTTTCAGATGGGGAAGCTGCAGTTATGTAAGAGCATACCGTGGGGCAGGCCCCAGGAGAAATCTGAGCTGGGGTCTCTGGTGCGAAGCCCTGTCTTTTCCAAGCAGGTCACTGTCACAGCCAGAGAAATCCCACCCTCGCCCCTGCTGTCCTCCAAGCTTGGGCCTCATAGAGCCACGTGGTCTCATGCTCCCAGGGGTTCTGCTCAAGAGAGCCGGCTCACAGACAGCGTGAGCTCATGGCCAAAGGAGCAATTAGAAAACAAAGTTTCTTGCAAATGAAGAGCCACAGTTCCCCCTCAAAAAATCAGACCATTAGATGAAGGAAAAAATGGACATAATTTGAACAGTAAGTCAATAAAGATAATAAAGTCAACAAAATCTTCAAACAGAGCAGAAGGGCAAACCAAACTGAACAAAAAAACCAGAACACACAAAACAAAACAAACACACACAAGCTAATAAAAATGTAGGATTGAATCTTTGATTTCTGGTAAACTTCTTGAATTAAAAAAATAAAAATGGAAGAAACACAGAAGAGAAAAAAGCAATAGTAGCAGCACATTTCTCTAGGCTAAAGAGAATATCTTCAAGTTGAAAGTCACTCCCAAGCATTGAATGTAAGAGCTTACTTTCTAGGTAAAATTTCATGTTCTGAAAGAATTTCAAAATTCCAAAGAGAATTCCGGAAGCCTCCAGAGTAAAACATCAAACAACGTAAAAAAAAGACAAGAAGCCGATTAAATAGCTTCAGATAGAATGGCCTAGAAAGCATCAGCCAGACCAACTGTCAATCCTACTCAAGAGCAAACCAGAGACACACTCAAACAAGAAGCAGAGCCAGGAAGTCACCATCCACAGATCTATCCTGAAAGATGTGCCCCAAAGACAGGCCTCCAGCAGAACAAAAAAGGAATCCCAGGAAGAAGGTGACACAGTAGCCAAGGAGCTGAGACACTGCTCACCAGACCCCAGGGAGCAAGGTGGAAAGAATCCTAGGATGACCGCTGGGCCCTGGGCCCCCAGAGCCACGGGTGCAGATTCCACCAGGAAGTAGAAGTTTCTATAAAGGACATCCAAGGGAAAGTTCGCTCATTTTGACAAATGCTGTCAGGATAAAGTAAAGGCATACCAAAACTCTGAATGTCCAAGGATCGGGTACTGTCCCCTCACCCAGAGCCATCTCTCTCCATCTCCTCCTTCTCCATGTCTGCAGGAAAGAATAGCAACACATCAAAATATTTAAAATGCAGTTATTGATTTAAATTTGTTTAGCCAGATGCCGTGGCGCACACCTATAATCCCAGCACTTCGGGGGGCTGAGGCGGGAGGATCGCGAGTTCAAAGCCAGCCTCAGCAATGGCGAGGCGCTAAGCAACTCAGTGAGACCCTGTCTCTACATAAAACACAAAATAGGGCTGGGGATGTGGCTCAGTGGTCGAGTGCCCCTGAGTTCAATCCCTGCTACCAAAAAAAAATTGTTTAGAATCAGCTGATTGCCAAAGCACAGAAATAACGTACACGTTTTAAATCTCGACAGTGGACAAATGACAAGTGGGGGCCAGGGAGTGGGCAGTGAGGGTCGGGGGAGCTGGGGCTCATGTCACTCTCAGGCAGTGAAAGTCAAGAGTTCTTGATGAGAGTTGATGGGTTAAGAAACAAGTTTAAGTATATTATGTAAAGCAACAGGGAAATTTGACAAGGAGTACCAATTTTAAAATGTGCTTGGCAGAGCCTGGAGCTGCCTGGAATCATTATTACCATAAGTAAGCTAAAATGCCTCATTTCCTGGTGAGGGAAAAATTCACCATGTATGTTCTGAGTACCTACTCTGAGCCAGATAGCATACCGCATATAGGGGGCCAGTTTCAACAGTGAGCAAAATCCCAGCTCCTGTCCTCCAAAGAGCTACCTGTCTGGTGTGGGAGACAGAATTAATTATGTAAATAGAAGTCACCAGTAAAGGTAAAATCGCAGGTGTGATGAGTATTAGAGAGGCACATGGGGCCATAAGAAGTGGACCTAGACAGGGAGCAGGGAAAGAGGCTACGATCTGGCCAAAATCTGAAGGACAAGAGAAAGGTAAGTAAGCAAAGGGGCCCGAAGAACATTTGCATGGAGGAAGCTGCATCCTCAAGGCCCTGTGGTTCAGCTGGGTGTAGTGGCGCACGCCTGTGATCCCAGCTACTTGGGAGGCTGAGGCAGGAGGATCGCAAGTTCAAAGCCAGCCTCAGCAACTTAGTGAGGTCTGAAGCAATTCAGCGAGATCCTGTCTCTAAAGAAAATATTAAAAAGGGCTGGGGATATGGCTCAGTGGTTAAGCGCCCCTGGATTTAATCCCTAGTACCTAAAAGAAGAAGAGGAAGAAGGAGAAGGAGAAGAAGAAAGTTTTGTGGCAAGAAAGAAAATGAGAGACCAAGAAAATCAAGATCCTAGAGGATAGAAGAAGAAGGATGAAGCAACAGAGAGGGCTGGGAGGTGGGGAAGAGATGCACAGCCATATAGACCCCATAAAGATTTGAGTTCAAAAGTATACAAGTAATCGGATTCAAAAGTATCCAAGTGCTGGAGTTGTGGCTCAGTGGTAGAGAACTTGCCTGCATGTGCGAGGCACTGGGTTCGATTCTCAGCACCGCATATAAATAAATGAATAAAATAAAGATCCATCAACATCTAAAAAAAATTAAATAAATAAATAAAAGTATCCAGGTAATCACTGTCTTTTCTGAAGTATGGAATAGAAAGTTTCCAACTCATTCTATGAGGCTAGCATAATCTTAATTGCAATAGCCAGAGTGGATAACACAAAACAAAAAAACCACAAACCCATCTCACATCTCAATAAACACACAACAGCCTTAAATAAAAAATATTTTATTAGCAAGTGGAATCTGGTCACAAATTAAAGGGAAAAGTGCCCTTTGACTATATGGGTTTTATTCCAAGAATGCAAGAACATGTAAACATTAGGAAATCATTTAATCATTAAATCTCTAAAGAAATACAGGAAAGAAATATAAGCACATAATTTTGGTAGATGCTGAAGTAGCATTTAGTGAGATTTAGATATTCAAGCCTGATTTTTACACAACTTTTGGAAGCACTACAATGAAACCTTGATAAGGGACATCCACTAAGAGCAGACGGCACACGTACAGAAAACCACCAGTACCCAAGTTCCCCACCCACACAGTGACATATGACAAAATGCAGCTTGATTATAGAGCAAAGAAACAAAACTGTCCTTCTTTGTAGATAATACGATTTTTGAAACCCGCAAATTAAAAGGAAGCAGCTGAAAAATCACTAAATGTTTCTAGGTAAGATACTGGTTCTCAAGTGTGGTCCATGGGCCAGCAGCCTCAGCATCACCAGGAGATTCTTGGAAATGTTGGTGTTCAGGAGGAGTCAGAGCTGCCGAGTCAGAGCTCTGGAGATAGCCCAGCAGAGTGGTGACAACCACAGGGTGAGGCCAGGAGACAGGCGAGTCTGGGAGCTGCTACTTTAAGGCACTAGAGTACAGAGAAGTGATGATCCCATTTAAAAACTGTGCATAAGCAAACAGTTGAAAGCATTTTGGAAAAACAGGTCCTATTCACAACCCAATGGACACTATGGCAGATATTTGCAGATAAGGCTCACATGAATTTTTTATAACAGCCCTAGCGGGATTTAATTCTCACTTCCTGCAGTTCATCCACTCGAAGCATACAATTCAGTGGGTTTTAGTATGTTCTCAGGTACCTTGCAACTGTCGCCACAATTTTAGAACATTTTCATCACCCCCTTAAAAAGCCCAGTACCCTTTGTCTATCCCATCTCCACTGGGACCCCTGGCCAGCCCTAGGCACCGTCTGTCTGCTGTCTCCAAACGGGCCTGTTCTCTACATTTCACGTAAATGAGCCATTTGCAGCTGGCTGTTTCCGGGTAGCACAATGTTTTCGGAGTTGGGCATGTTGTGCACGTGCTGTGATCCATTCCTCATCATGGCCAGGTCAGTTCTGTCGCTTGGATCCACACATCCTGTTCATCTGCCCGGGCCGTTTCCCACATGGCGACCGAGCTGGCCTGGAGCCGAGCTGCTGGTGAGTGGGGTCCAGACTCCAGCGCTTTCTTCACTGCCTGGCCTTCAACAAGCCACTCGCTTGTTTGGGTCTGAATTTCCCCAGCTATCAAATGGGACGACGACACCTCCCAAGGGGAGCCAGGTCTGCCTGCCAGGCCCTCCAGGAGCCTTGCTTCAGGGTGCCAGATATGGCTGCAGACTTCAAGAGGAACTTGAATTTGCAAGTAAGGAAGCTGGGGGTGTTTGGGAGCATGAGGAGAGCCTTTGAACGCAGTGCAGTGGGGACAGGGGACAGCCCAGAGATGTCCTAAGGACAGTGACATTGAAGTTGGTGGTTGAAGATGAGGGGAAGATCTTATAGAGGGAGCGGGCGAGGAGGGCAAAGTGTTCCGGTGGAGCCCCCTAGAGTTAAGGGAAGAGGGGAAGGGACATTCAGGGGTGTGGCTCTCAACCTGGGTAATTTTGATCCCAGAGGACACTGGCAATGTCTGAGGACTTGAGGACTGACCCCCCTGGGAGTGGGAGGAGCCATGCCTGTGGCCTCGGGTGGAGGGAGCCCAGGGTGCTGCTAGGCTGTCTCCAACGCACGTGGCAGCCCACGGCAGCGGCAGCAGAGCTGAGGCCGAGACCCCTGACTTCATTTTTCAAGTGGCTGAGACCAGTGGAGGGCTGGGGAGCAGGGTGGCCTGGACAGTGAAGTCTGGGAGACATCCCAAAGAGCCTGGGTGTCCCCAGGGTGGAGTGCACCCACACAAGTCTTCTGCTTCAGATGGAGCTTTCTGGCCTCGGGATGGACAAGCAAGAAATGGATCCCCTCTGCTGACTCCAGGTTCTGGGCTGCCAGAGAGCTCCAGACCAGCAAGGGCGTGGGCGCTCCCCTGGCAGTCACACTGGGTCCCCAGGACAGAGCCTAAAGCACACTCCTGGGAGCTTTCCAAGTCCTTCCCGGCTCTGGCCACACTGGGGGCACCCTGAGGGGTGTACAGAGCTACTAGCAGAGCCCACTTCCTCTCCCCTCGGCCTTTCAGAGCTGTGGGGCTGTGACCCCACCTGGGTGGCCGCCTCTGGTGAGCTCTCTTTGCCGAGCGCCCTCTCCCCCTGCTCTGTAAGCTGCTGGCCTCCCTCCAAGCCCCTCCTCACCCCTGCCCAGAAGCAGAGCCCCAGCAGACACTGCACGAGGCTGGCTCAGGGTGTCTTTGACAAACTTCTCAAATGCTTGGTAGGCTTCTAGTTAATGCCATGACGTGGGGAGACAAGACATGTGTTCCGTGCCCTGGAGGGGCAGGAGGGAGGAGTGGAGAGGAGCAGCAAGGACAGGACAGGGCAGGTGCCCGATAAAGAGGCCGGGATCGGGAAGGGCAGCACACCTGGACGGTGTGGTCAGAAGGGCTTGTGGAGGAGGCGACCAGCTGTGCCCTAAACCTAGTCAGGTGGAGATGGGGTGGTCCTACTCAGTTCCCGCTGGAGGGAAGACCTTAATAATGCGAGAGGTAAGTGGCAAGGCTGCGGCGGACCCCCAGAGACCTCCTGTGGGGCCTTGAACCCCTGACTAAGCAGTTGGGGACAGTGGCAAGCTGGTGCCCAACTACAGCAAGCAGTTGCTTCACTGTCCCCTCAGATGAAGCTGGACGGGAGGGGCCTCTGCCATGACTTGCACCTTGAATACCCCGCAGGGCCCAGGTGTCCCCCGCCTGGCACTACTGAGGGGTGGTAGAAACTTTAAGAGGTGGGGCTTGCTGGGAGGGCTCTTGTCCTTGGAGGTGGCCCTGGAGGAGGATTGTGGGGCCATGGACCCACCCTCTTTTACTTCCTGGCCTTGAGTTGAGGGGTTGCTCTGCCTTGAGCATGATGTGCCCCACAGACCCAAGCAACAGGGCCAGTCACCAGGGACTGAAACCTCTAGACCCCTGAGCCAAAATGAACCTCTTCTCTTTGCAAGTTGATTATCTTGGGTTTTGTCACGGTGGTGGAAGCCAACCAGCACTTCTGACTCCAGCAAGGAATTGATTGGGATCCTGCTAAGTATCAAAGGGAGAGGTGTCCACACCAGCAGCCAGGAGGTTCCCAGGCCTTGATCTTGGAGACAGGCCTGGGAGGGACCCTCGCAGCCAAATTGGATGACAGCCATAAAGATCTCCAGGAGGCAGACCAGGGACAGCAGAGGGGAGGGACTGGGGATGTTTTCCCTGAGTGAAGAAGCAAAAGCTGCCTGGCCCTTCCTGACCAGCAGCACGTGGTAGGGCCACAGGCCAGCGATGACTGGATTGGCCATTTCCGAAGCGTGAGATGTTAACCACTGTTTTCTTGCTCTTTCTCCAAAAGTGGGTGCTTTAGGTGCACGGGCAGCACGTGATTTATCTGTGGCCATGGGCCACCAAACTCTGAGACTCCATGTCCCGACCTAGAGAGGATGAAGAGACTTCATAAAGGCTTCTGGCTGGACACAATAACTGCACATGCCTCTGGGTATTCAAATGGCATGTGTATATGGAGGTGTAGGCACTGGAGACACACAGCATCGTCAGCATCGCCATCGTCAGCATCAGGCATAACCTAGGTGCTTTGTTGCTTATACTGTTCCCAGGGGCTGGAACGATGCCCGGCACATAGTAGATGCTTAATAGAAGTGCTGTGTGTGTGTGTGTGTGTGTGTGTGTGTGTATGTGTGTGTGTGTGTACTGAGGAGACCAAGGTGAGGTGTGTGGACGGCCCCCTGCGTTCAGTCCACCCTCACCATGTGGGCCAGGGCCCACCTCCAGGCACAGGCCCTAGTCAGTCCCAGCCAGCCACACAATCCCACCCCTCGGTTAAGACTGAAGAAACCAGGCCCCGGTGAATGGGCAGGAATAAGCGTGTCGTCCATTTAAGGCCAGTGAAAAGTAAGGAGATATTCTCTGGGGGCTCTGGGCAGGGGTTTTTCTTCCTTCTTTTTCTAAAGCACAATGCTGGATGAAATGCCTGTTATTCTTCTGGATGTTTCTGTAGAGATGTTTCTGAGGCACAGCTGCTGCAGCTATCTTCCTACCAGCCAGAGATGAAGCCCATGTGTACAGGATCCGGAGCCCAGAGAGATGTAGGGAAAGGAAGCCAGGCCCTGGGTCAAGCCACGCCTGAAGCCTACATGAGCTTAGCCTCAAGTTAGTGTGACACAGGTGTCTTGATTGATGGTGGAGAGGGGAGAAGGTGGAGTGACGGGGGAGAAGCAGGCGGTGCTGCCTCATCCTGCAGACCTCCCAGAGGTGCCAAGGGTCTTACTCCAGAGGCAATGGGAGTTTAAGCAAGCTGACTTTCTCAGGCAGCACTTTTGACCAATCCCTTTGGCACATAGAAAAGGGCCCAAACTGGGAGTGGGCTTTGGAGTAACCTAAGCTATGTTGGATGAGGTTGGGACCCTCTGGCTATCCTGTGGTTTCACACCTCTGGGTCTTCAAGGTGTCCTCCTTTCTGGGGGACACTGGCCTGGGGAAGTGCAGAGGGCAGGGTGTCACCAGATATTCTGGTGTCCTTTGAGAATGTCCTGGAGAAGGAGCCATAGCTCCAAACCCATTGGCAGCAGACAGGGGTGAAGGGCTACAGAGAAAGGGCTACAGATGCCAACTGTCCCCTCCCATATCTCAAATGTGATGCACATCTGGTATGCTCCCTGGGCTGAGTCCCCCTCACCTTGAAGAGTGGCCCTCCGAGGGGCAGCAGAGGCAGTGTGGCCTGCAGCAAGGCTGGGGACCCCCACCTGCCATGCTGGGCTTCCCTGCCCAGGGAGTCTGTCCATCCTTCACTGTCAACCAGCTTGGCCCAGCCAAGTCCTCAGCCTTCTGCTAGCCCCCCAGAAGTGCCAGGCACCTGCCCGGCCCCACCACAGGTCAGGGCACACAGTCTCACAGGAAGCCTGAGTGCAGAGGCCCTCAGAAAGCTCCTGCTGCCTCCATCAGATGCGAAAACCACCCTGTGGTGCTGGAGGGTGGCCCGGCTCTATTTTTGGAGATGGTAGCTGGAATCTTAGGGAAAACGTTCGAGTCTTGACACTTCGATGTCAAAGGTCAGCAAAGACGGTAAAGACGAACAACAGTTGCATGTAGCTCACGGGTGTTTGGTGTTAGTTATAGCACTCATTTTATTTTTCTGTGTGGTTGAGAAAAAATATTAGGGAGATCTTTTAAAAGAAAATTTTTAAAAAGAGAGAAAACACCAGAGCTAACTAAACGCCTGTTCTCCAGGCGTTCCCAAGCACACTGGTTCTGAGACACACACAGGGGTGTTTTGTGACCAACAGGAAGAGCCCAACCTGTCCCCTTCCAGGTTGTCAACAGGTGGGAAAGAGGGCGGTCCCTGAAGGTCACATCACAGGCTAGATCCTGGGTCACCAACTTTTGGGGAATAGCAGGGCTGTTCCAGGAGGGAAGGTGGAGAGGAAAGCCACAGGAACTGGGCCTGTGGACACAACCCCATGTTTACAGGGTGGCATGAGGGTCCCGCTCTCACCGGGCCAAGCAGCAAGCCAGGACGGAGAGTGGCACTTTGTGGAGGGTCATCCCAGTCAGGCTCAGGCTCTTTGTAAATCCCCACATTTGAGCTTTCTGACCTTGAGGTCTTCAAGCTTCCTCACTGAGGACACAGGTTCTGGGTGTTCAGGGTGACATCCAGAGAGGGCTCTTCTCTGTGCCACCAGAGTCCATGCAAGGACCAGGACACAGAGGCAAGTTGGCCTACCATCAAGAGATCAGACAGACACACGCAGAATTTAAGGGAGATGAGGTCTAGGTCTGCCCACCGTACACACAGTAGGCAACAAGGACCCATCCCACGCACTGCCAATGTGCCTGGCGCTGCGGTGGATGTCGGGAGCCCGATCTGTGACCAGACACATCTGTGACCCAGTCCCCCGGGGCTCAGGCCATAGTCAGGACACTGCCCCAACGAGAGGCACCAAGGAAAAGCAGAGTGAGGAGTGACAGCTAGGGACTTGTCCAGCTGCTCACCCACCTGCTGATGGGAAGAAGCGAGGTGGACCTGAGGCTCAATGTCAGGCAGTGTGTTGGGCTCCCTGCCTACAGGCCCCAACCCTGGGCTCCAGGCAGCCAGCTAGGAAGGTTCTGTGGAGTTCCTGGTCCCTGGAGCAGATGAGGGCGATGCTTCTCAGGATGGGAAGTAGATCTGCCTGCAGCCCCTGCCCTGGCATCTTGAGCCAGGCTCCTAGGGACAGTGCAGAGCCACCAAAGGAAGCCACCACTCGGTACCCGGCAGCCATCCCCCTCGTTCAGAGGGGAGGGACATACACAGACACACACCAAGGTCTTACACTCTCCGCGGATCCCTGCTCTGACTGTGAAGCTCAGGCCTCTGAAAGGCCAAGGGCTCGATGAAGGTTTGAACTGAACTGGCCACATGGCCAGATTACTGCCAGCACCGTGAGCACCCCGAGCCCCAGGCTGCTGAGGCCCTGCCAGGCCACAAGTGCAGGTGGGGAGTTGTCCCTGGGTCCCCTTTCTGTCCAGTTTCTGAAACCTTTACTTGACTTTCTCAGGTTGAGACCTGTAGCCAGCAGTGGCTGGGCTGGGGCAGGACTGAGGGGACTGAGTGCAGAGACAGGAGCCGGGAGCCTAGTGCCCACAGCCACCCGCTGCTGTGTGACTCCAGACAGCCGCAGAACCTCCCCAGGGTCACCTTCCTAGGTTTGGAGTGAAGTAGATGGTCCCACCTCTAGGCCACGCAGGGGCGCGTGACCTCTCAGAAGGGAAGATGGCTTGCAGCCGGTCTGGAAGCAGGGGCAGAATTCTGACTAGGGGAAGAGAAGTCACCGGGGCAACAGGAATCTCTGTGCCCAGGCAGATGTGGCAAGAGCCACCGGGCTGGGTGCGATGGAGGCCGAGGGTGGGGAGTGAGGGAGTGGGAGGCAGGGGCTGGGCCACGGAAGGCTTCACCACATGGCCAGGGACAACCGAAGGGAAGGACAGAGGGGTCCAGCTGAGCCCTCCCACAGGAACAGGACGTGGGCAGCAGCCGGGGCTCTGTGAGGGTCCAGGTCAGGGAGAAACTGGCTGCTGAGTCTTTGGGGCCTCCTCCGAGGCCTGTGCTCCAGGGCCAGGTCAGACGTGCCCAGCCAAAACTGACAAGGAGCAAGAGAACTAGCTCAGAGTGGCGGTCAGTGCAGCCCCCGCGTGCCCAGCTGAGGCCTGGCCAGGATGCTCCAGCATGTGCCTCTTCTGGGGTCTGCGCTGCCTCACCAGCAGCACAGCCCCCTCTCATCCACGCAGCAGAGGTCAGCTTACACTTGGGCCAGAGTGAGTGGCAGCAGGCACCCCTCGGGGCCATCTTTCCCCGGCAGTGGAGCCTCTTGCTGGAGAAGTGACCTGGAGACTGAGCTGCAGCGTCAGGTGGGCACCGGCGGCCATGCGCCTCACTCCTCAGGACGATGGCCACTGCTTCTGGCAAACAGGGCCAAGCACAGGGTGTGTACCTGCTTGGGCGACGCCGGAGTCCATACCTACTTCTGTGCCACCATGTGACCACAGGCAATTTCCTGTGACTCCAGGGACCTCACTGTCCCACCTGAAGCCAGAGCACCCACCGCTTTCTGGCCATCGCTGGAGGAGTGACGAAATTGTGGTGACAGCTGCCCTGGCGGTCTGGCTGGCTGACAGCAATAGCCTCAAAAATAAAGAAATGAGGGGCTGGGATTGTAGCTCAGCGGTAGAGCGCTTGCCTCGCATGCGTGAGGCCCTGGGTTCGATCCTCAGCACCACATACAAAGCAATAAAATAAAGACATTGTGTCCATTTAAAAATAAATAAATAAATAAATAAATAAAAATAAAGAAATGACGAAGCAAAGTCCCCAGTTCCTGTGTGGTTTTTCCCTTTGGAAACCCACATCGTCCCTGTAGCTACATCTTGGGCTGCTCCAAGTGGAGAAAGAATTTAGGGGGAGCTCCACCCCAGGTCCTGGGTGGCAGTGAGATCCACGCTCCAGGCAGCTGGCAACACGGCTGTCAGGCCTGTGGTGCGCAGAGTTGTCTTCCCACAGGCGACAGGTGGGAGGCCCCTGGAAACATCTCATCTCCCATCTCCTTGAGAGATGCAGGGAGACACGAAGGTGTTTAATTATCCTCCTGGGGCAGGGGCTGGGAGGGCAGGCACCCCTGCACGCGAGGGCTGTTAGGCCCCCTGCCTTGCAGGCTTTGCTGAGCAGCCTGCTCTGTGGCCCTGGGAGGGCCAGGAACACGTGACCATAACCTGGGACCGTTGCTAGTCTTTCCTGCTGGTGTCTTTCCCCGGATTTTCCCAGAGTGTGTGGAGTAATTCCTGGTCTTGCCCTTTTCGCAGATTCCCCCCACCATTTTCCTTTCTTACGGGGTACCTCCAGACCCCAGATGGGAGGCCATAAGCTCCAGACCCTCTCACGAGAGCCAGCGAATGTCGGGTGCAGCATCACCTGCGCACCTGTCTGCCGCCTCCTTTCCTCACAGACCCCCACCACCAAAACCACGGCGCTCCCTGAGGGAGGCCCTCTGGAGGGTCCGCACGACAGCATCCTGCCCCTTATTTGGAAGCTCAGGTCACCCCAAAGTGGAGCCTGTGGGGCACTGGCCTCGGATGGTGGCCGGATGAGTGTCTTGGAGGCTCCCACCTCTGCCACCAGCACCAGCCTGTGGCTGCTGCCCTCAAGGCCTCAGTTTCCCCATCTTTAAGACTGAAGATAACCCGTTTACCGCATGGAGTTATTTGGAGGCTAAAATGAAATTGCGTAAACGTCACCCACGCCCTTCCATTTGGAAGTCAGGAATGGATTTGATTTCACACACACGCAGTCTTGCGCTCACAATCGCCAACTTGGCGATGACGCTCACGTGCTCCAATGTTGGGTGAAGGAGGAGGTGGCCCTTCACCCACAGGCCTGCAGGCCTTTGCTGAGTGGCCCTTCCTCAGATGGACGTGACTCAGGGCCACCGTTTTCCCATCTGAACAACGAGGGGACACTCGATAACAGCTTACTTTCCTTGTGACTTGGATCTCAGGCAACACCAAGAAACAGTTTCTGTCTCTCCACAGATGTTAGCAGGGTATGTGAGGCTTGCCCATGCTGGACAAGAGCATGCGAGGGGAGAGGAACAGGGCCCTGGCAGACTGTGACTGGAGGTCAGGAAAGAAGGGAAGAAGCCTGGGGTGAAAGCAGAAGCTGATGTACAGGGAGCCTCCTGAAGGAAAGCAAGGGGTCCTGGGGATGTTGTGAGCCCTGGGCCATGTTGAGGTGAGGAAGAGTCCTGGCAATCCCTGCCCTGGGGCTTTAAGACTAATCTCGCCCTCTCTGAAGCTGGCCCACACTGCGGTGTCCATGGCCCCTGTGTGGAGCTGGGAGCTCCTCTTCCAGGAGGGAGAGCTCCTGCTGGCTCCCCAAGGCCTCACCTAGACACCAGCTCCCGCAGCCAGGGGTTGGCAAGCGTTCTCTGTAATGGCCAGAGAGTAACTCACGTAAGTGCCGAGGGCCATCTGATCTCACAGCTCCTGAGCTCCGAGAGCAGCCACTGGCAATCCCAGAACAAATAAATGGACGTGGCTCTATTCCAATAAGACTTTATTTGCAGACACTGAAATTTGAATTGTATGCATTTTTCACAAGTCACAAAATGTTATACTTCCTTTGAGTTTTTCCAACCATTTAAAAATATAAAAACCATTCTTAATTCATAAGCTGCACAAAAACTGGTGGGGGCCAAATCACCCCCCAGGCCACTGATGGCCAGCACCTGCTGTGGCCTCTGGCTGTTTGAAGCTAGGGTCCCCCCAGCTACCCCTGGGAGCTCATTGGAAGTGCTGAATGCTGGAGGCCCCCCCAACTTTACCAATTCATAATCTACGTTTTAACAAATCTCTGATGACTCATGTGCACTTTAAAGTTAAAAAAATACTGACGCCTAAGTGTCACCCCCAGAGATTCTAATTTAACAAGAAGAGGGCACAGCCTGGACACTGGCAGTTTTTAAAGCTCCCAAGACAGTTCTAATAGAAAGCAAAATTCAAGTACCTGAGCCCCAGAAAGATTCCCCAGGGACAGAGAGCTGCCCCTCCTCCTGGCTCCCAAGATCCCAGGCCACTCCTCCATGACGAAGCATGTCACTGCATAAGGATCGTCTGTCACGAGCTGAGCTCCTCTGGAACCAGGAGCCCTCTAATCCTGATTCATGAAGATCTCAGATGAATGGCTACCCTCTGGGACTCAGTCTCCTACCAGAAAAAAGGAGAAAAGCCCATACTGGTTTTGGAGCTACAAGTCCACTCTAGGTGTTGGGCCTAGCCGGCCTTCTCAGGTGAAGACAGAAAAGCTGGCCTGCTGCCCCGTTATCCTGGCCTGTCTATGCAATCCCTGAGCTTCTCCCCTTTCCAGGGTTCAAAGACCTCAGGCCGGCACAGGCCCTGGGCTTTCCAGGAACTCTGGGGGCAGGGAACAGAGAGAAAACTCACCCACTCAACAACCTGCCTGGGCCCCAGGGATGCACACACCACACCCCCAGCAGGCCCCAAGCCCCTCTCCTCCCTCTCATTGAGTCCTCACTTCTTTGGCTCCCACCTCCTATTCCTCTGTCTGTGATGGCCACAGGACCAGCCTCTTCCTAGAGAAAAGGAGGGAGAGGCACACTGTACCAGCTCAGGGCAGCAGTGCCAGCCAGCCCGGTCAGAGATGCCCAGGGTGCCGGCAGAGCCCTCCCAGGGAGGGCCGGGCGCAGCGCAGCCCCTCTCCAGCAGCCCGCGACATGCCCGCCACGCTGTCCACCCACAGCCCGGTCCGTCACAGCGGCTACTCTTCTCTCACATGCTCTGGAGCCAAGCCTGCACCCCACCGAGACTACCCTAACTCTCTCCAAGACCTCCCCCCAAGGACCACGCCCGCAGACAGCTCCTGCCTCCTGCAACCTGCAGTCCAAGGCTGCAAAGTCCTAGAAGGCAGACCCAGAAGAGGCCCTGAGAAGTCATCCCTCTTCCTACACCTGGGAAAACGCAGGCCCAGGAAATGGAAGCGCAGCCAAGACGGTGGCAGACTGAGATGAGCCTCCTTTCCCCATCTGAACCCTCTGTCCTCTACCCCACGGCAGAGTTCCTCCCTCCGTTTCAGCTGCCTCCACGTGGAAAGGAAGAACAGAACTCTAGGGCTCACAGCCGGAGCGGGAAGGCAGAAAGCCAGAGAAGGGCCTGCAGGGCTAACTCTTTGCCTTTAACCAAGAATGGCCTGCCAGGCTGTTGAGGCCAGAGTGGGCAACTACAACTCACTTGCTTCCCAGCACAGAGCAACAGAAATAGCTCATTTATTGAGTACTTACTAAGTACTGGGCACTGAACTAAGAACCAGGATTCTCTGAGGTCATGATTTTATATCCCCATTTAATAATCAGGATGAGGATCAGAGAGGTTAATCAACAGGTCTAAGATCACACAGCTAGTAGGAGAGTGATCGGGGAGGGGTACTAGAGAAAAGCATTTAAGCTCCAAGCCATCTCTCATCTCCTCATTCGCTGAGCTTAAACTCAGGTCTGTCTGATTGCTTCCCTGGGGCTCTCAGACTAGGCTGGCAGTGAGCCTGGGGCGGAGGGTCTGTCTATTCAGCAGATGCCTCCGAAGTACTGGGGTTAGAGCAAAGAAGTTGCAAAAACCTCTGAGCCCAGCTCTGCTGCTCTGTGACTCTCCCTCCTCCTGGGGGTGCTCAGGGAACCAACCTTCCCAGGAGGAAGAGTAGCCTGCACAGGGCCTCCTGGAACTGGCCAGGCCCCTGGCACTGCACCCTGCCTCCTTGGATCCCTTCATAGCTAGCCTTCAGCTAAAAATAGCTCCCCCAACCCTGGGCTGCATACCTACCTGCTGGCCCTGCAGGGAGTGTGGCTGAGCCACTCTGGGGTGACAGCCAGCCTGAGACAGAACCCACAGTGAGGAAGGGTTCGGGGGCAGGAGGCTTTGTTGAAGGAGACACAGAAGGGGAGTGGGCGCCCCCATCCCCCACTGCCCTGTAACTCCGGCCCCCTCTCCAGGGCTCCTGGACAACCTGCAGCAGGAGGCTTGCCCAGCCTTGGCCTTCGGAGTCTGCTCAGGGGAGGGCTGGGGGTCACAGGGCAGCTCCTCCGGGGCAGCCCCAACGTGCCCACGTCCGGTCCACCTCTGCCTGGGCTTGCCTCCTCTCACTTGCAGCTCTGGAGCCGGGTCCTGTGGTGCTTCTCCTCGGTCAGCAGGGGGATGAAGGTGTCGCTGTGGGAGAGCTTCAGCCGGCTGCCCCAGCTTGGCCCCTCCTTTCCCGCAGGCTCCGGCGGGAGGACGTCCAAGTCGCTGCGGGAGCCCCCAGGCTTGCCCTCCCCTGCGCTGCTGGAGTTGAGCTCCATCAGCTCCAGCTCGTGCTTGGCCGCGGTCTCCAGGACGCGCTGCTTGTTGTAGTACCGGACGAAGTTATTGATAATGGGGTGGATGGGCAGGGCAATGGCGATGACCCCGCACAGGAAGCTGATGGCCGCGTTCAGCTTGCCCAGCGTGGTCTTGGGGTAGATGTCACCGTAGCCCACAGTAGTCATGGTGATGATGGCCCACCAGAAGGACTGGGGAATGCTCTTAAACAGGGTCTCGGGGTGGCTCTGTTCCATGGTGTAGCCCAGCGCCGAGAAGACAAAGATGCCCACGGCCAGGTACATGAGCAGCAGCCCCAGTTCCTTGAAGCTGCGCTTGAGGGCGTAGGTAAGGGTCTGCAAACCCGAGGAGTGGCGCGCCAGCTTGAAGATGCGCGCGATGCGCATGATCCGCAGGGCCTGCACCGCCTGCTGCACGTTGGTCAGCTCCATCATGCGGGCGCCCAGGTGCGTGAGCGTGAGGCTCACGTAGAAGGGGAGGATGGCCAGCACGTCCACGATGTTCATGAAGGACAGGGCGAAGTGCAGCTTGTTGGGCGAGGAGAAGAGGCGCAGCAAGTACTCCAGCGTGAACCAGCCGATGCATGCCGTCTCCACGTTCTCCAGCGTCGGGTGCTCCACGCGGTTGCCCTCGGCGTCCAGCACCTGCAGCTCGGGGATGGTGCCCATGCACATGACCACCGACGAGACAAGGATGAGCAGGAAGGACAGCACGGCCACCACCCGTGCGGGGCACGACGACTCGGGCTTCTCCAGGAACTTCCAGACGCACTTCTGGCAGCGGCGCCAGCGGCCCTCGGCCGCGTCCACGCCCAGGTCGTCCAGGATGAGCTGCACTCGGCGCGCGATCTCCTCCAGCTCCTCGCGCTTCTCGCTCAGGTGGCTCTTGCAACAGTCGTCCAGGAACTTGAGGTCCACCTTCCAGAAGTCCATCTCGTTCTTGAAACAGATGGGGCAGATGCCCTTCTTCATGTGCACCTCCCCGAAATAGTACACCTCGATGACACACTTGAACGCGTCCGGGTCGCGGTCAAAGTAGAACTCGCGCTTGCCGGGGTCGTAGTCGTCGCACAGGGAGAAGATAGTGTCGTAGCCCCCGGCCAAGCAGTTGATGAGCTCCGCCAGCCGGGTCTCGGGGTACTGGCTGAGCAGGTCTCCATACAGCACCTGCCGCACGCCCCCCACGTTGACCACGATCTCAATGTCGTCGCCGGCCGCCGAGCCCTGGCTGCCCGCCTCCTGGAGGCTGTGCTCCCCGGACCCGTCCATCCTCCCGGCGCGTGCTCTTGCCGCCCCGGTTCCGCGCCCCGGGCCGCAGCCGCCGGGGGTCCGGCGGGTTCCACCCGTGCGCGGCTCTCGGGCAGAGCCCGGCCGGCGCCCGCCTGCGGGGCAGGGGGGTCACGGCGCGCAGCGGAGGGCTGGGCGGCCCCGCGGCGGAGGCATGCACCCGGCGGAGGGCCGGGCAGGCGGCGGGCTCCGGGGCGCGCCGGTGGGGCTGCCCGAGGCCCGCGGCCCCGCTCGGGGCACTCACCCCCGCTTCCGGGCGGCGCGCCCGCCGCCTGGGCTCGGCCTCCGAGCTCCGCTCGCGGGCCGCAGGCGCGGTGCTGCTGCGCGGGGCGCCCGCAGCGCGGCCGGTCCCGGGGCTGCCGGAGCCGCCGCCGTCCGCCGAGGTGTGCGGAGAGCGAACTTGGTCGCGCTGTGCCGGAGCCGTTTCCAAACACAATAGGAATTCCAGCCTGACGTCAAGAGCTTTTCCACTGTACCCTCTTCTGGTGAAATCCTGCACGGCACGCGCGCCAGCTGCCGCCGAGCGGGTTAACCCTTGGGCAGACGGGCACAGCTGCCGCGCCCAGCGCAGGGCGCGCCGCCCGCCAGATCCCCAGCGCGGGGTCGCCGCGGGGCCGGACCCGGGTCTAAAGCGGCAGGCCGCGCTCGCTCAAAGCTCCTCCCCGCGGCCGTGGGAGAGTCGCGGTCAAAACGCGGCCGCCTGTTGCTCGGCAGGAAAAGCACGCCTTGGGTCTACTGCTCTGTCCTCGGTCCCCATGCCTCAGACTCAAGCTGGCCCTTGAGGGTTTCCTGCCGCCCCCTAAGATTGCCCTGCAGTTGGTGTCACCTCACCCATAACACGACATTGAGGACATCTAGCCCAACCTCCACTAGGACGAAGGAACGTGTATCTTTGACTTGTCGTGGTGTTTTTAAGGCTCATCCAGGTTTTGAAATGTCTCAGTACCACATTCCTTTCCATGGTTGAACAAGAATCCATTGCAAGGATTATCACATTTTGTCTGTAGCCCCTTGTGGCCAGTGGCTGCCATATTGGGCAGGTCAAGCTGTAAGGGGAGGTGAGGAGAGTGGAGCTGGACCTACCCAGCACACCAGCTCATGCAGTCAGGAGAGTCCCGGCATGGCACTGGCCACCAGGCTTCACAGACTGTGCCCGCCAACCACAGTGCTGCCCACCATTCCTGGACTTAATTCTTCCCACCCTGTGAAGCTCGGTCCTCAGCTCTCACCTCTACCAGGCCTCCCTGGACTGCGCTCTTCCCCTCCTCAAACCTCCCCCTGTCCAGGAATGAGGGCCCCTGAGCTCACACAGCCCTCTACCGTCCAGAGCACAGGATGGGCCATGCACCGGTTCACTGGCCTGCCCCTCCTCCATCCACTCATTCTGATTATTCCTGTGACTGTCCTTAGCACAGAGCCTGGACATCAGGTGCTGGGCAGGTGAGGGAAGAATGAGAGGAGGCTTCACTATGCATGGGCTCCACATCACTCAGGCCACTGACACCTTCATGTCCATCATGGCCCTTAATTGCTCAGTCACCCCACAGAGCAGAGTTCCAGCAATTTCTGAAGCACAGTGATGAGGAAGACATGGTCTCTCAGGCATATCCCATACCTATAGTCAGAGAATGAGTGTCACCTGGGCACCAAGTGGGGCTGGGCTGTGTTGTGGAGAGGGGCTGATGGATGGCCACCAGGTGGTCTTCCTTCATGATCAGGACACAGGCTTTGCCTCCTTCAGAGAAGCTCAAAACAGACCCCATGGGCACCTTGACCTTGGGCTTCCAGCCTCCAGAACTGTGAGACAGTAGGTATCTCTTGATTCAGGCACCCAGTCCCCGTTGCACTGTCAGGGCACCCTAAGCTGACCCCTGTATTCTCCTCTGAGTACAGGCCCTCACCTTGTGACCCCATCACCCCTGCCTGATCATCATGAAGGGTTAAACTGTGATCACAGAGGTTAAAAAAAAAAGACCAGCCCTCTGCCTTCTCATTGAAGGTCACTGTTGGGTAGGAACTTGGCAGCAATCAAGAGCCATTTACAATTTCCCAAAGGGTTAAACCAGAAAAAAAAAAAGCAGAGGGGAAAAGTCTCAACTTGGGCTAAAAGTGAAAAGTTTCCTGCCGTGGTGTACTCAGCCCTGTGTGTGGCTTCTGTTGGAGTCGTACATTTCATGACACCGTGGGGGGGGTGGGACAGAAAACATCTTCTGTTGGACACAAGAAGCAGCAGCAGTTTTGATGCATGTGGATTTTACATTCAAATGGGGAGGGAAGAAATAGTGTATGTAGGCAGTGTGAGAAGCAATTGTTTGAGCTGAGCTTTTCTTTATTAAATGTGTGGCGTTTTTTATTTGTTGAATAATAACATGGAAATGCTCAATTTCCATGATGCTAATTAAAACCAGCACATGTGTATCTAAGTGATTTGTCTAGACAAGAATGATGCAAGCTGTAATCTATTCCCTTTTTATGAACCAATCAGCTCTGTTCGGTTAATACTTCTTTGTATTTTGCTCAATTTAATAATACCTTTCATTAAGATTCAGTTCTGAACTCCATTGAAAATTTGCATTTCGTTATTGTCTGTGCACCATCAGCACAGCCAGCAGCCCATCTCTGCCTCCTGCCTCCTCCTCCTCCTCCTCATGCCCCGCCCCTTGCCCCAGGAAAGAATGATTGACAGAAGTCTCATCCCATCTGCTGCTCTTTCAATGACCTGGTCCCTGGAGGTCACCAGCAGGAAGACAGGCTGGGTAGGAGGTGTTGCTGGATGGAAAATGGAATGATGTAAAATTGAATCATTGAATCATTTTCTTTTTCTTTTTTTAACCCTAGTGCTAAGCTTTTTTCTTTCTAATGCCTCAATTTTGTCAAGACCAAAATGAAACTGGTTACCCTTTTCTTTCTGACTATAAGATCTTATAGGAGCAAATAAAATATTTGGTTCAACGGGTTTTGTAAATAAGAGACTGAGCCCTCATGCAGAGGCAGAGGGGAGGAGGGAGAGCTGACCTCCTGGCTTGCATTTCCCCAGCTTTGTGGAGGACACACATGGAGGACTCCCTGGCTCCTGCACCTCCCTTCAGCTGTGACTCACCCTCTGGGAGATGGGTGGGAGGGCTTAGTGCTGTCAGGGTCACCACATGCCCTAGATATGCAGAAAGATGTCAGAGATTTTGGGTGCTGCAGCTAAGCTAAAGAATAGAGACACGGTAAACTTGGTATATGTGGCTCAAATACCTTGCAAAGAGGCCTCCTTAGTGAAGGCCCCTGTTTGCTCAAACCCATAGTATTTCTGAATATACTCAATCTTTTTGAATTTTGAGCAGCTAAAAGAGCAGAAATGTACCTTTTTATAATTTAAATGTCTTTGATTATCAATGAAGTGCACTTCAATGATTTTAGAAGCTCTATTTTCATTCAAGTTTTTTGGCTATTTATCATCTCTACTTCTCATTAAAACATGGTCCTTCAAGACTCTACTAGAAAATACATTCAGTCATTCACTTTAGTTGCTTTGATATAGATTTTGATCACCAAAGCAAGCTCTATAAGGACCTCTTTCAAATGCCAGCCTCAACACCTCTCCTTCCCTAGAGGTTAACTGAGCACCTATTTTATGCTGAACTCTGGGCCATGTGTGAGAAATACAAAATATAAATGGCATTGTTCTCACCTACAAGTAGTATCCATCCTAATGGGCTTTGTAATTATAGTAAAGTCTAGCTCAATTAATGATTGTTAATTCTCAAATTCCTTCAAAGACACAAACTACTAAAACTCACTCAAGAAAAAGAGATGTCAGGAATAGCCCTCAATCTATTAAATAAGCTAGATTGTAGTTAGAAAGCTTCCTACAAAGAAAATCCATGCTTAAATGGCTTCCCTGAGTATCCACCAAATGTTTTAGGAAACATTACAAATTCTACACAAATTCCTCCTGAAGATGGAAGAGGAGAAATCAGCAGTAAGTATCCTGATAGCAAAAACAGACAAAGACATAGCAAGAAAACTACAGGCCAATACTTCCCATAAACAGATGCAAAAATCTAGACAAAATGTTACCAAATCATCAAAGCTTACTACTGTAATCAAGCCTGGTGGACCTGGTATAAGACACATAAACCTATGGAATAGAATTAAGAGTCTAGGAATAAATCCTCAGGTTTATGGGCAATTGATCTTCAAAGAAGGTATTAAAATATTCAATGGAGAAAGAATAACATTTTTTAACAAATGATGCTGGAACACCATTCATGCAAAAGAATGAAGTTGGACCCCTACCTCACGTCGTGTACAGATGCTCCTTAGTTTGCAAGGGGGTTATGTCTTGATAAACCCATTGTAAGTTAAAAACATCTTAAGTGGACAATGCCCTTAATACACCTGACCTACTAAATGTCACAGCTTAGCAGCACAGTACTCAGGAGGGTCTGCAGTGTCTCCTCATGATCACGTGGCTGACAGGGAGCTGGGGCTGTGGCTGGAGCTGTGGCTGCGGCTGCCGCCCAATGTCATGAGAGAGTATCGTGCACATATCACTAGCCAGGGAAGGATCAACATTCAAAATCTGTAGTAGAGTTTCCACTGAATGTATATTGTTTTAGTATCATCTTAAAGTCAGAAAATCAGAAGGAAACCATCATAAGTTGAGACTATACAAAATTAGACAAAATGGATCAAAGACTTAAAAAACAAAACTATAAAATTTGTATAAGGAAACATAGGTAAGATGTTAGATTAAGCAATGAGACATTCCAGAGATGACACAAAAAGCACCAAAACAAAAGCAAAAATGTATAAATTTAAAACATTCATGTGTCCAAGGACACCACCAATAAAGTGAAAGGAATTCATGACCTGGGGGAACACACTTGCAAATTGTGTATCTGATAAAGGGCAAGTGTCCAGAAATGAGAAAAAACCCTTGGAACTCATCAATGAAAGGGGAAATAAATGGTTAGAAATAGAAATTTCCCCAAAGAGTACATATATGAATGGCTAATTAGCACATAAAGAGATGCTCTACATCATTAGCCCTCAGGGAAATGCAAATCAAAATTAAAGTGAGCCAGGGATGGTTGCAGTCTCCTGTAATCCTAGCAAACGAGAGGCTGAGGAAAGAGGATCACAAGTTCAAAGGCAGCCTCAGCAACTTAGCAAGACTCATCCCAAAACAAAAAATAAAAAGTGCTGGGGATGCAGCTCAGTGGTAGAGTGTTGTGGGTTCAATCCCCAGTACCAAAAATAAATCCAAATGAGACCTCACTTCAGACCCACTAGAATGTTTGTAATCAAAAGCACCAACAACAAGTGTTGGTGAGAATATAAGGAGAAATAATTAGATCTCTCATATGATGCTGGTGGGGAGTAAAATGGTATAGCTCTTTGGAAAACACTTTGGCATTTCTTTAACAATGTATCTGCAGATCTACCTCAAAACCCAGCAATTCCACTCCCAGTAATTAAATAGACATTTCTCCAAAAAAAGACATACATATGGCCAACAGGTACATGAAAAATGCTCAATGTCACTAATCACGAGGGAAGTGCAAATCACCAAAACCATAGTGAGAGCGGGCTTCACACCTGTTAGAATGGCTACGGTTAATATTTTTAAAAGCTGTTTTTGTTTTTGTTTTTGTTTTTGTTTTTGTTTTTGTTTTAGGAAGACAACACAGGTGCTGAAGGAGGTAGAGAACCTGCAACTGCTGCAAGCTGCTGCTGGGAATGCAAAGGCCGTTCTGCAATACCCAATGACATGGATGAACCTCGAGGACATTATGCCAAGTGAAGTAAGCCAGTCGTTCACAGAGAAATGCTGCAGGATTCCACTTACATTAGATCTCTAAAATGGCCAAATTTGTAGAATCAAAGAGTGTAATGGTGGTTGCCAGGGGCCTGGGGGAGGGCACGCAGGGTGATGACATTTCAGTCCAGCAGGATGAACTGACTCTGGAGATGGTCTGTGTGATCCTGTGGTCAACGGGATGCACTGTGTACTTGCAACCAGCTTAGTGGGAGATGTGTCACGGAGTGTTTTTCCCACAATCCATCTTGAAATGAGAAATCAGATGAAGTACTGACACATGCCACAACAGGGATGAATCTTGAAAACGCCACATTATGTGAAAGATACCAGCACAAAAGGCCACATATTGTTTGATTCCATTGATAGAAAATGCCCAAAGTTGGTAATCCAAAGAAACAGAAATTAAAGTAGCAGTTGCCGCAGGCTAGCGGAAGGGAAATGAAGAGTGATTGCTTAGGTGAGAGAATGTTCTGGAATTAGACAATGATGCAGGTTGGCAATAGGGAGCATGCAGTAAAAGTTACTGAGTTGCACACTTGAACTTGTGAATTTTATGGCATGTGAATTACATACATCATTAAATATTTAGTAACTCAAGTCCAACAATATAACAAAAGAGGAAAATATGTCACAACCAGGCACAGTTTATCCCAAGAATGCAAGGTTGGCTCAAAACTTAAAAAACCAATGTCACTGTAATAAAAAGGGGGGGAAATCCCATATGATCATCTCAATATATTAAGAGACAGTATTAACAAAATTCAACATTCATTCCTTATTTAAAAAAAAAAAACAAAAAAACAAAAAATTCTCAGGCCTAGACGTGCCTGTAGTCTCAGCTACTCAAGAGGCTGAGGCAGCAGGATGGCTTGAGCCCATGAATCCAAGTCCATCCTGGGCAACATAGTGAGACCCCATCTCAAGAAAACAAAGCAGGGCTGGGGATATAGCTCAGTTGGTAGAGTGCTTGCCTCGTACACACAAGGCTCTGGGTTCAATCCCCAGCACCACAAAAGAAAAAAGAAAAAGAAAGAAAACAAAGCAAAAAGCTCTCAGAAATCTGAGAGGGGAATGTCTTCAATCTGACCCAGAACACTTATAATAAATCTATAGTTCTCATTACAGTTAATTTTAAAAGACTGAGTACTTTATCCCTAAGATTGGGAATAAAGCAAGAGGGTAATCTTTTGTCATTTCTATTTAACTTTATATTGGATAGTCAAACCAGTGCAATGAGGCAAGACAAAGATCACTGGGACTGAATGAAAAGGAATAAACACTTTATTTGCAAATAAGACTGTCTATAGAAAATCCAACAGAAAAACTAAAACAAGTGTCTTCAAAAGTCTGTAAAGCTACAGACTAAGCATTAAAAACAAAATTGCATTTCTCTTTTCTAGTAACAAATATCAGGAATGGAAATATAAAAGGCAATGCCATTTACAATGCCATAAAAATCTGAATTTTTTAATGATAAATTTGATAGAAGATATATAATCCTGTATACTAAAAACTACAAAGCATTGCTGAGACAAATGAAAGAAGTCTTAAATAAGTGGAGAGATACACCATATTAATGGGTGAGAAAACTCAATATTGCTAAGATATCAACTCTCCCCAAATTGATCTATACACTCATGGCAATCCCAATCAACATCCCAGAGTTTTTTAATATAATAGAAATTGGCAAACTGTTTCTAAAATTCATATGGAAATTTAAAAGACAGTACAACCAAAACAACTTTGAAAAAGAACAAGGTTGGAAGATGAACACTAATTTCGAGACTTATTACAAAGCCATAGTAATCAAGAGAGTGTGGCCGGGCGCATTGGAGCACGCCTGTAATCCCAGCACTTTGGGAGGCTGAGATAGGAGAATTGAGAGTTCAAAGCCAGCCTCAGCAACTTAAAGAGGCCCTAAGCAACTCAGTGAGACCCTGTCTCTAAATAAAATACAAAAATGGGCTGAGGATGTTGCTCAGAGGTTGAGCCTCCCTCGGTTCAATCCCCAGTACCAAAAAAAAAAAAAAAATGCAAAAAAGAATTTTGATTCATACTGATGCTATATACAAATATTAATCAAAATAGGTCTTAGACCTAAGTGCAAAGCATAAAACCATAAAATTTCTAGAATAAAACCTAAGAGAAAACTCTTGTGTAAGACAAGCATTGGGTTAGACAAAGATTTTTTAGATATGACATCAAAACCATGATCCACAAAGAACTAATTGACAAATTGGGCTTCATCAAAATTGAAAACTTCTGGGGCTGGGATTATGGCGCAGTGGTAGCGTGCTCACCTAGCACGCATAAGGCACTGGGTTCAATCCTCAGCACCACATAAAAATAAAATAAAGATATTCTGTCACCTACAACTAAAAAATAAACATTTAAAAAAAAATTGAAAACTTCTGCTCTTCCTAAAACACTGGTATGAGAATAAAAAGATGAGCCATACATGGGGGGAAATGCTTACAAATTATATATTTGATAATGACTTGTATCCAGAATATGTAAAGAGTGCTTATATCCAATAATAAAACAATCCAGTTCCAAAAATGGGGAAAGGATTTAAGCAAACGTATTACCAGAGAAGATTTATAACTAGAAATAAGCACATGCAAAGATGCCAGACATTACTAATCACTGAAGAAAAAGCAAACCAAACCTGCAATGAGATGCTACTATACACCCATTATTATGGCTAAAATAAAAATCACCATAGGAAGAGTTGGCAAGGACATGGAGTAACTGGAGTTCTCAGCCATGACCTGTGGGCATGTAAAGTGGTACAACCCCTAAGAAAGCAGGTAGTTTCTTTAAAATTAAATATGCCACCGTATGATCCAGCCATTTCTATTCCAGTTATTTACCAAAATGAAATGAAAGCAGATGTTCACATGAAAACTTATCCATAAATGTTTTGGGCATCTTTATTTGTAGTAGGCAAAAACTGGAACCAAACCATATGCCCATCAACAGGTGACTGAATTAGAACATTTTGGCATATTCATACAATAGAATACCACTCAGCAGTTATAAAAGAACTATTGATACATGCCACAACACAGAGAAACCTGAAAATACTTAGTGTGAAAGAAACTAGGAAAAGGAAACATTTTCATTTACATAAAATGCTATGAAATGCAAGCTATTATATACTGACTGAAGACAGAATACATGCTTCACAAAAATTAACTCAAAGTGGATCACAGACCAAAGGCAAAATGGAAAAGAATGTAGGTGACCTTGGGCGTGGTGATGACTTTTGAGATATGACACCAAAGTTTCCATCCATGAAAGAAAAAACTGATAAGTTGGTGTCCACTGAAATTGAAACTACTCTGCAAAAGACAGTGTCGAGGGAAGGAGAAAATGAACCGTAAACTATGAGGCAATGTGTGCAAAAGATACCATGGACTTTTGTCAGAACTATACTGTCTTAAATATATATAAAGAACTTTTAAAACTCAATAATAAGAAAATAAACAATCCAATTTAAAAATGATCAAAATACCTCAAAAAATGTCTCACCAAAGATGGCAAAGATAGCCGAGCTTGATGGTGCACACCTGTAATCACAGCAACTCAGGAGGCTGAGGCAGGAGGATCTTGAGTTCAAACACAGCCTCAGCAATTTAGCAAGGCCCTGAGCAACTCAGTGAGACCCTGTCTCTAAGAAAATGTAAAAGGGTCTGGGGATGTGACGCAGTGGTTAAGCGCCCCTAAGTCCAATCCCTGGTGCAAAAAAAAAAAAAAAAAAAGATGGCAAAGATACTCAACATTGGTATGTTATTAGAAAATCACAAATTAAAACAATAATGAGAAACCACTACACACCTGTTAGAATGTTCTAAACTCCAATAACCAACACCACCAAATGCTGGTGAGGAGGAGCAACAGGAACTCCTGGGAGCAAGATGGCGCAGTTACTCTGGCAAATCGCGTGGTGGTTTCTAACAAAACTAAACACACTCTCACCATGTGATCCAGCGATCTCAATCCTTGTAACTGAATAAAATGAACTAAAAATTCGTGTCCACACAAAAACCCAAACGTGGATATTTACAGCAGCTTTACTCATCATTGCTAAAACCTGGAAACAAGCAAGCTGGCCTTCAGTGGGTGAGGGAGGAACTACAGTGCGTCTAGACGATGGAATCTTGGCCGGGTCCAAAAGATGCACCCTCACGCCATGAGAAGAGGTAGAGGGCATGTCAACGCATGTACTAGGTTAAAAAGTCAGTCTGAGAAGACTGCCTTCCATACGATGCCACCTGTAGAGCATTCTGGAAAAAGCAAAACTGCAGAGAGTAGAAGAGGGTGAGTGCGTGGCCAGGGTTTAGGAGAGAGGGCTGGACAGGCACAGTGCACGGGACTTCTAGGGCAGTGGAACCATCGTGAATGACGCTGCACTAGTGGGTACGTGTCAGTAGACATTTGTCGAAGCCCACGGAGCCCACAGTACCAAGAGCCGGCCATCACGTCAGTCACGGAGTTCGGGACCTGGCAAGCCAATGTGGGTTTATCACTTAACAAAGGTACATCCTGGGGGTTGGAATGGGCGCATGGGGATTCTCTGTGTGTTCTGCTCAATTTTACTGCGAACCTGAAACTACTCAAAAAATAAAGTCTTTCTGGTTTTATTTTATGTTTAACTGACAAATGATTAGGTATATTGATGAGGTGTATGATGATCATTTTGGTATCTGTAACATGATGAATGTTCAAATCAGGCTGATCAACATGTCCATCACCTCAAATATGTACTGCTCTGTGCTGACAACACTTAAACTTGACTCCTCCAGCAATTCTGAGCTGCAGGCTACATTATGAATACCTCTGGTCACCACACCACGCAACCAAGCACCGGAACCCACTGCTCGTGTGGTGCTGAAACCCTGTCCTGACCAAAGCCCCGTTCCTTCCCCTGCCCACACCACCCAGCCCCTTTCTACTCTGCGTCCCTGAGTTGGTCTGTTCAGTCCCACATGAGGGCAATCACGTGGTGTTTGGCACCCTATGCCTGACTTCTGTCACTCAGCCTGAAGTCCCCTGGGCTGATCTCTGTTGTCAGGAAAGACGGAAGTGCTGCTTGGTTAAGGCCGTCACACCTCCACTTGGGCTGTGCATTACACACAGGCCACGTTGATTTTATCGATTTGCCTATTGATAGTCAATTAAGCTCTTACACTGGTTTGGTTATTTGCAGTGCTGGGGGTGAAACCCAGGGCCTCACATGTGCTAGACAAGCATTCCACCCCTGGGCCACATCCCCAACTTGGCGATATTTTTTTTAAATACAAAGTAAATAACAAATGATTTTAAAACATCTGGCTGTGTGTGTCCACGTCCAGTTTTCACCAGACAGTAGCTGCCATGTGGGAAACCAGTCCGCAGCACAAGGACAGGGGGACAGCCAGCCCCTCCTTGTGCACCACAGGATGGAATGAAGGGCCTGGGAGTGGCTAACAAGTGCTGGTCTCCGGGTGCCCCCAGCTCCACACCTCCAGAGAGGAGAGACAGTGGGGACCGGGGACCTCCTGGGCCGCAGAGGAGAGGCAGGAATGGCGAGAGAAGCAGAAGGTGGCATGGGCTGGAGTGCCCCGGGCCCAGAGCAGGAAGGTGCGTGGGAGCAAGGAGAGAAAACGCGAAACCTCTTGCAGTGTTGGGAAGAAAACGTCCCGTCAGCCAGGACTTGATAATTACTGTCATGGCGGGGTGTTTCAGTACACATAAATAATTATGATGCCGCGGGCCTCTGAGCCGTCCTCCAAGTCAGCACCCAGTCCTCTCTGTCTGGTGGGCCACCCTCAGCAGCCCGCTGCACCCTTGTCACAGCACAGGCTGCACAACGGGCCCCTCTGGGGAGCGCACGTCTTCCCCTCGTGTGTTGGACGTCCCAACAGGACTGCACAAGGGCACAGACGGGCCCCTGGGAGGCTTGGTTTCCAGAGGGCCTGGATCGTTTCCGTCACCCTCCCCTCCAAGCAGGCTCCTGGTCCCAGCTCAATGCCTCCGTGATGGCCAGGGAGCAGGCGTGTAAAACAGGCAAAGCCTTGGGATGAGGAGAGGCCCCTTTCTCCTTCCTGATGGTGAGGTGACTCAGCCCTGGCCCCAGGAGGCCACATCTGCCTAGGCAGGTGAGACATCCCTCAGGACACTCAGCTGGGAGCCCCACCTCTGCTGTGCCCCAGCTCTGTGGGGTTGGACAAGCTGCTTGGCGTCTTCCGGTCTCAGTTGTCTCCTCCACCCATTGGAGAGAACACTCGCTAGCCTTCCATCAGGTGGCTGCCTTGAGTGACCAAGAAAGCACCATGCGACCGATGATGGGAATCACCGTCATCGCACCTTTTTAGAGTCGAAACTGTGGGCAGACACCGTGGCACACTCCTGTAATCCCAGCTGTTGGAGAGGCTGAGGCAGAAGTATCACAAGTTCACGGCCAGTGTCAGCAACCTAGCAAGGAATGTAGTTCAGTGGTAGAATACTCCTGGGTTCAATTCTCAGCACTGGCAAAAATAAAAAATAATTAAAATTAAAATTGTTTATGTTAGAATCAAAAAGGACCTCAGAAGTCAGAAACAAATTTCTTTGCATTCTAGTGCCAATATACACCTGAGCTTTAACATCCTGTCTGCAAAAACATGCTAATGCCAGACGGAAAAAACAGGAAGAGGTCAAGGGTACTGGAGAGACTGAGGTTCATGTTTCATCTTTGTACACTCACTAGCCAAGTCTACTCGCGGCGCTGGCTCTCCAACATCCACTCCACATCCTCCCTGTCCCTCATGTGCGAGCATGGCATCTGGAGAGGACTGTCCCCCATCCCAACTCCAGAGGCAGCCCCACCAGTCTGAGTCATTCACGTCATCCTCTCGACAGGCATGTCCCTTGTCTTCTCTCCATTATTGTTTTGCAGAAAGGCGAGGGACCCGTCTCAAGCCACTCAGGGCATTTCCCTAGCCCTGGTGATGGGAGTGCACAGGACTCAAGTCGCTCCAACGACAAGCATAGCAAAAGATTTCTATTGAGGCAGGAGGCATCCACGTCCTCCTGGGTGTAGCCAAGGAGTTTCTCTGGGAGATGTTGGTATTCATCCTGCAACCACGAGAGTCAGCCTTTGATGAAACAGACATCAAAGCAGAACAGACAGACGCACACAGACGTTGTCTCTGTATCCCTGAAATGCTAGATCAGGTTGATCCTGAAGGCTGAACCCTGCTTGGCCTTTCCAACCAGGAGAGCTGCTGTGCCCCATTATTGCATAAACCACTTTGGCCTGCAACTCTCAACATCCTTATTACCAAATTTTTCTGCAAGGAAATGTGATTATGGCAATAAAACTTAAAATCTGGTTGAATTGAAGCTGGCAAGTAACCAGGGTGCCCAGTCAAAATGACGGCATTCATATTTTGCAGGCAAAGAAGTGTGTAAGTTACCTGCGGTGAACACGCTTCACCAGGGATGTCGCATCAAGGAATGTAGAAAGGAGACATCAGAATATTGAGGGGGATCGGCTGCTTCTTGCAGGCTTCTGTGAGGTCCAGCAGGGGAAGAGGATGGGGCTCAAGGGAACCCATCCAAAAGCAAAACATCAGTGTGACTTTGATGGAAGAGATGTGCAGTGTCCCTTCCCGCTGCCCACTTCAAGAGTTTCCTCAGCACTCAGGAGCTTAGCGGCCACTGGCTCAGCGTGAACCTGTGTGGAAGAAGGCACCACCCGTGTGCCCTTTCCCCACCTGGTACATGCACTCCACAGGTGCATGGCCTGGTGTGCAGAGTGTTCCCGGTGAACGCAGAGCCGCTCCAGGTGGCAGGAGGGCTGCCCTGCTCCAGGGAGCATGGTGTGGCCAGGGGAGCGTGGCTAGTTTCGTTCCCTGGAAGCTCCCCTGCTCTCCCCTTCAACAAGGACCTCTGAGCAGGAGGGCGTGTCCCGTCAGGCTGCTCACTGTTCCAAAAAGTCCCTGTGGTCAACTTGGCACATTCCAAGTATTCACAGATAGAAGGCAGGGGGTGTCAACAGCCTGAATAGGGGTTTCCAAAATAGAGTCCGACATTTAGAGACTGACTCCGTCCCTGTCTGCCCCTCTAGGTTTGCCCAGCCTCCTGCTCTGGGCCATTTGCACAGCTGCATCCAGAATGCTCATGTTCTCCAGCCCCCGCCATGGTCCCCCACCCCCAGTGGGCGCCTGGGATGCTCGGCTGCCCCCATGTGCAGCCCCAGACCATACTGCTCAGACTCGCCCCCAGGGGCTGCCCAAGCCCACCGTGGGAGCTGCTTCTTGCTCTGCAGCAGGACACGACATGGCTCTTCCTGCCGCTTCTGAGCTCAGATGGGCACGGTATGCAATCTGGGCTTTCTGGAGGCAGGCTGCCCAGAAGGACAGAATAACACAACCCAGCATTGAGGAGGAGTTAACCATGAGGGTAAGCTTAAGCCAGGGACAGGCGGCCAGAGAGGCCAGCTGAATCTACCCCCCCTTCCCCAGCCTGAGGGTGTGTGCACATCTGCACACTTTGAACTCACTGTCCTTTTCTTAGGTGGCCGCAGGTGCCTGCCTGGTTACGCATGGCTTTGTGTTTGCCTTCCCTCTTTTCTGGTCCCACTTCCCTTTCCCTTCACCCCTGCTGTCCTGGAATTGCAATACTTACCCCCACCCTTCCCCAAAAGTCTTGCCCCAGGCTGTTTTCTAGAGAGCCAGGCTAAGACTGGCCAGCATCGGAGCAGCATAAGCAGCCCATACGGGAGCACAGACCTCCAGACTTTGTTCTTCTGTCGTCAGGCTGTGTTTCCATTAGTCATCACACAGCTGTTAAGCTCTGCAGCTCGACAGGGGTACATCCATGGTGGCATCACAAACCTCATTATTTACAGTGTTGCGGGTGGAGGGCTCTTTCCTCAGAAGGAAAAATTATGGATCATGGTGGGCCCTAATCCAATATGACCAGTGCCTTTTTTTAGGGTTTTTATTTTATTTTATTTTTAAATTTTTTATTATTATTATTATTTTAGCTACACATGCCAGGAGAATGTATTTTGACATGTTACGCATGCATGGAGTGTAACTCCCCATTATGTGGTTGTACGAGATGTGGAGTTACACTAGTCATGTATCATATATGGACCTAGGAAACTAATGTCTGACTCATTCCACTGTCTTTCCTATTGCCATCCCCCCTCCCTTCCCTTCATTCCCCTTTGTTTAATCCAATGAACTTCTAGTCCCCACCCTATGCCCTGCTTATTGTGAGTTAGCATCCATATCGGAGAGAACATTCGGCCTTTGGTTTTGGGGGATTGGCTTATTTCACTTAGCATGATAGTCTCCAGTTCCATCTATTTACCGGCAAATGCCATCATTTCATTCTTCTTTATGGCAAAGTAATATTCCATTGTGTGTATGTACCACAATTTCTTTATCCATTCATCTGCTGAAGGGCACCTGGGTTGGTTCTGTAGCTTAGCTATTGTGAGTTGAGCTGCTATAAACCTTGATATGGCTGAATCACTGTAGTATGCTGATTTTAAATCTTTCGGGTGTAAACTAAGGAGTGGGATAGCTGGGTCTAATGGTGGTTCCATTCCAAGTTTTCTGAGCAATCTCCATAGTGCTTTCCAGAGTTGACCAGTGTCTTTATAAGGCTATGTCACCATTCACCGCATCTCCTAAGGCCGGAGAAGAGAGGATTCATCTCTAGGAAAATGCATGGCTTCTAAAGTTAGATCCTCCCTTATTCTGTCCAGTTGTTCAATAGTAACCAGGACATCCTACCAGGCCCTGCCCCCTGAGTCTGAAAACCAAGATTGGTTTTAGCCACTACTAGAGGGGGAAATGAAAGGACCAGACTAAAGCCATTTTGTGACTCTAGGCCTCTTGTCCAGAGCCCTAGGTCCCCCACCCAGTTACTGGAATTTGCAACACAACAGCACCCCTCCCTGGCGCCAAAAAGTGGTTCTGCAACTTGAGTCAGCTAATCAGAAGGCCAGGCAATGAGCTCACTGTAGCCAGACCTATCAATAACCTAAAGGTCAACTGGGCCCATTGTAGCCAGACCTACCAGTCTAAAGGTCACTGACCACCCAGTGACTTCACCCATCCCCATCCAATCCTACTGCTGCTCCCCCTGCGCGCGCTTTCCCTTACCCAATCATGTACCGCCAAGGCAGGTACTCCCCTGCTTGCGATTGTAACCCATAAACATCCCTGCTCCCCTAGACTCGGGGCCACGCTTCCTAACCCGCTGCGTCGGTGTGGGTTGGTGGACCCTGCTGGAGCTTGAATTAAAGACCCTTTTGTGATTACATCGGAATCGGACTCCTGGTGGTCTCTGGTGGTCTCGAGTCTGGGCATTACAGTTCGAGCACCCTGAGTCCACGGAAATCGACAAACTGATGTTTTGGGATAGAAACTGCATCATAAGGATGTGACAAGAGGCACAAGAGATGATGATGTGAAGATTTTCAAATCTAGAGCGCAGGGCGTGGTGGGGCATCCCTATTGTGGCCGGTCACCTCACCTAGAGGTGGGATGTCCTTCGAATTTGAAAGAAAAAGCCCTGGGTACATGTGCAACTATGTCCCATAAAATCACAGGTTCCTCAGCAATTCATTTGCCATAGGGCCTTTAACTGATGGCAGAGCTCCCTAAAATAATGCATCATAAACAAAACGTTGAAGCTCCCTTTCCTTGTTTTGCTTTATATGAACTAACTGTGGAGATGGAGGCAACTAGGAACAAATAACTTCCTGCTGCCCACAGAAGACTCTCCGGGAACAAAGTAAATGTCATCCCCAGATTTGGCCCTAGTGTGGGGGGCTTTGGGTCCATTACTGAACAAAAGAAGTTTCGGAAGCTCGCCCCGCATCTGTCGGTGTGCTCCCGGAAATCAAACGTGTACGTCAGAAGCTCTGGCCCAGATAAACACCACCTGCCTCTTCATCTTACGGGCTCACTTTTAATCCCTCCAAGTCAGAAATGCTCTTCCTGGACACTGGGCACTTCTCGAGGACAGCCTTTGCCAGGAGAATGGGGCCCCTCCAGGCCCAGCCCATTGGAGTGGCAGGTGTTAATTAAGTCCTGAGCAGAGAGAAACATCTGCATTCTGGATGGCAATTTGCAGCTCAGTGGGAGGTGGGTAGAAAATTGCTGGGGAGCCTTTCTGGTCCAAGCCTCGAGGGGCAGCTGGGCTCTTTCCTCAGAAAGGAAAGGAACCAGAACCCTCCCTGTGGCTCCCTGCCTCAGACTACTCTGTGGAGGAGGCCCTGGGGCCTGTCAGCTTCCTGCTCCGATTATAAGTGGCTGTTTTCTTCTTCCACTGCTAGTCACGGTGGTTGAGTTGTTGGCCCATGCAGTGTCTTGTGGGCCACTCTGAACACAGGAGGTGTCTCTGTAAGTTTGTGGGGGCAGTCCTAGACCTGACCTCTCCCAGCTGGGGTGCCTCTGCTTGGATTGCTCCACAGAATTTATGTTTGATAAACAAATTTATGTTTAACCTGCTCAACCTGCTGGAGGTGTGTGAGATATAAAATATAGACGGTATGACTTTCTTCTTAATTGGGGGGAGGGTAGTTCCAAAACACACCCGGCCTTGAGGAATTGTCAGATATACTCAGGTGACACTGGATTAATTCCTCGGTGACTCTCTACCTGCACTCAGATGACCACTTACTAGGACAAGAGTGTGTCCTGGATTTTCCTGATGCTCCTGCTGAATTAGCCAGGTTCTCCAGAGAAATGGAGACAAAAGAGCGAACATGCTCAACTCTGGGAGAGGGTAATTAGGCTAGCTGACATGATCAGAAGCCGAGCAGACTCTCAATGGCTGGCCACAGGCTGGAGAGCTGGGAGCCAGTCAGAGAAGCTGGAGCCTCGGATGCAGAGGGACAGATGATGCAGCCCTAGTCTGAGACCGAAGTTCCCGATGGCCCCTAGAGAGCCACTGGTTTAAGTCCATGTTCAAGAACTGAAGAGCCCAGGATCTGATGTTCACGGCAACAGCAGCAGTATAGCATGTACCCAGGAAGAGCTGAGCCTGTGCCTGCCCGAGCCTCCCTCTTCTGCTCTTTGTTCCTTCCAGACCTCAGGCCATTAGACTGCACTGCCCAGGTTCAGGGTGGGTCCTTCCCACTCTGTTAGCTGACTCACATGACAATCAGCCCTGGAAACATACTCACAGACACACCTCAGTCCAGCTAAGTGGATGGGCAAGATTAACCATCACCTCCCAAGCTCTGCGAGGGGGCTGAGTCACACCCGAGGACACCACTGGTGGCAACTCTCACTTTTGCATCACCCACCATCGGGGGCTCAGTTCCCTATCTACCTAATGAGGTCCTTGTAAAGATCACATGACCAGGAGAAGATGAATTAAGCCACTCGGCAAGGCTTTATTGGAATGCGCGCCCTCGGATCAAATCCCCCGTCCATCAGAGCGTGTTGGGAGAAACGGCGTCGGAGATTCAGTGCATGGAGAATTTTAAGAAAACCCCATCAAGAAGGGGAGGGCTTGGGAACAGGAAAAGAAGGCCAGAGGCCTTCCTGAATGGATCAGGAAAACTCGCTGATTGACAGGAGGCATGTCCACTAGTGACATCACATCTGGCTTGCAGCAGCTCCACTGACCAGTTTCCTTAATTGGGCATCTTAGACCCTGACCAGACCTAACAGTCCTCTGCTTCCTAAAAGCATCTAGGGTGCTTTTGGATCCTAACATACCCACTGTGAATTCCAGTGTTATGGATTAAATATCTGGGTCCCTTTAAAATTCATGTTGAAACCATAACACCCAGTGTGCTGTAATTGGCCTCTAAGGAAGTAATTAAAGCTAAACAAGGTCATACATGGGGGCCCTGACCTGGCAGAACAGCGGTACTTATAAGAAGATGTATGAGCAAGCAGAGAAAGGACCGTGGGCAGCAGCTGTCTGCAAAGCCAGAAACAAGGCTCCATTAGAAGCCTAATCAGCCAGACCACTGACCTCACACTTGCATTCTGTTTCTTTCAGCAACCCAATCTATCAAGTTTTGTTATAGCAGCTCAAGCTGACTAATACACCCAATGTGCTTGCTTTTCTAAGGAAAGAAAACTATAAAACACTGGAGAGATTTTAGCAAAACACAACAAATAAAACCTAGGAACTAGCCTGTATTTATTAGCAAATGAAAATGAAATTAAAGGTTAAAGGAAGTATAAGAAAGAGCTTCAACCCTTGTGTTGAAGATGGTTGCACCGTCAGCACTGGCTGGGCTCCGGGTCTCTCAGCAGTGCCTGGAGGCCATGGCTGGGAAGGGGACCCGCTAGAGACAGAGATGCATCACACTTCGGCTTGGGCCCTGGGATGGTCCCTGAGACTGAGTGGATTTGCTGTTAACAAAAATATGGTAGGAAGAAAGAAGGAAAGGATTCCCACACTCAGTGACAACTGGAGGAGCCCAATGTAAACAGCAGGCATGGCTACCTCTACGCTCCATTCTTTCCATGGTTCAGCCATCCACTGAGTTTTCTTGTTCCACAGGCCTTGTCTTTTTCTGCCCTTGAATCAGTGCATGAAGGAACAGCTCTCCTCCAGGGCAGGTGGGTGCCTCCATTCCCCTGGACAGCCACAGCCGGAATTGTAAGTTTGGGGATTAGAAGAAAATGTCATCAGAGCTGATTCTGTAAAAGGTTTGCCCATTACAAAATGTCCCTTACCTGATGGTTGCTGACTGCCTCCTGTTAAAGACTACCTACCTACCCCATCACCTGCTCCCCAGGCAGTTGGACTTGAAACTGTCTGTGGATTACCTCCCTGGGGCTCACTCCTTAATTAGTCCAGCCCAGTATCACTGTGCATGCACGTGTATGTGTGCACACACACACCCTAAAACCACAAATACTTGTTGAATACTCGAGCAAGACGATGAAGCCTTGGAGAAAAGAGTAGTCATGATCCCTGCCCTCAAGCAGTGACAGCTTTGTTAGAGAATGTGTAAATACATTTTTTTAAAAAATCTAGTTGGCAAGGCAAGAGTTAAATATTAGCAGCAAGGGAAGAAGTTCTCCATTAGAGAGAGGCAGCTAATCTGGGATGCTGCCTGCTGCCGCCACCCCACCAACCCCCTGGGGGTCTCCAACAGCTCTGAGAAATGCTGAAGGGAGAGACTGCAGAACAGGAAGGGTTAAGCCGCACAGTGAGCAGGAAGAGGGCCCCCCAAAGCCATCAGCAGGTATAAGGACAAACCAAGCAAGGGCTCATTTGCAGTCCTGGCAGCTCATCTATACCAAATAAGCAGCTTAACAAAGAAATCTTGATTTTGACAGTTTCAAAATGAGAGCGGGTTGATTTACCCAGTGGCTGACTTTCGCAAAAAGCCATTTGAGCTCGCAAGTGCCTTGTTCCCTCAGCTCCTGGGGTAAATTGACTTCTAAATGAAGGCAGCTATGTACCCAAATCTCTGTGACCAAGATGAAGGCGAAAAAGTGCAGCTCCCTCCCACGCAAGCCTCGCTGGTTTCTGAAGGAGATTTCCCTGTGATGCTCCCCAGTCCGTAGGCACAGGGACCTTTGCACCCCAGCAAGCATGAGAAAGCCCCTCTGCATTCCAGCTAGATGCAAGAAAACTAACCATGGCCACCTGTTCTGGGCAGGGGTGCATTTGGCTGAATGGGAGTCTCACATAATGAAGAGACATAATTTGAAATCCCTCTCTGGAAAGTTCTGTACAGACAGCTGCCATTTCTGCAGTGAGCATGATTTTGTTGAAGGAGGTGAGAGCTGAAGCCCAAAGCCAAGGGGGCTTAGAAAGCTGAGGTGGGCCTGACGGCAAAGGTGGGAGCTGTGGTCCTAAAGGTACCATGGGAAACCAGGAGGGCGTGAGGGGCAAGGACAAATCCTCCTGGCTGAGGGGATGTGGTTTTCACTGACAGCAGACAAAGGAACTAGCCCTCCTGTCCTGCGTCCTGACGAGGCACCAGGACACATTTGACAAGAGCAGAGGAGTAATCCATGTACCATATTTAATGCGTAGTTAATGTCAAGAACGGTGAGGTTTTCCCCTCCGTGCAAGCTAGCCTGCCGCAATTGAACAGAGAACGGCCGGAGGCACAAGTCTCCAGGTCAGAGGCAGAGGCCTGCATTACTCCCAGCACACCCATCACTACTACCCCAAACAAAACAGGAGCTGTAACTACAGATTCCATGGACATTAAAAGGGTAATAAAGGAAAACTATGAATAATTCACGCCCATAAATTTGAAAATCTAGGTGGAATGTACCAATTATTTGGAAAACTCCATCTGCCAAAATGGACACAAGAAGAACTAGACAATCCGAGTAACTTACATTTATTAAACAAGCAAATCAGTTACTTATGGCCTCATAGAACAGAAAGCATTAGGCCCAGTTGGGTTCACTGGTAAATTTTACCAAACATTTAAGGAAGAAGTCATGCCAACTTTCTACAGTCTCTTCTGTAGTGAGAAGCAGAGAGAATACTTCCTAACACATTCTGTGAGGCTAGCATTACCCTGATACCCAATGGAATTAGACATTAGGAGAAAAGAATACCAAAGACCAACATCACTCATAAACAAAGATGCAAAAAGCCACAACCGAGTGGGGTATATTCCAGGTACGTAAGGCTGGCTCGACATTTGAAAATTGCTGAATGTAATTCACTACGACCACATGCTAAGGGAGAAAATCATGCGATCATATCAATAGATGCAAAGAAAGCATTTGACAAAATCCAATGCCCATGCACGATTAAATCACCCCGCAAACTAGGGAGAGAGGGGAACGTCCTTAACTTGGTAAAGAGCATGTGGAGGCCTAAGGCGGCATCGCGCTCCATCTTGAGCTTTCTACGTAGTGGCGAGCGTTCCCCCTAGGACCAGGAACCAGGCAAGGACAAGGTCAGCCCTTCTTGCCCTCCCGCTCAGTATTTTACTAGACATCCTACAACACGACAAGACGAGGAGAAGCTGCCGCCATCAAGGCAGTGTGACTCTGATGAAAGAACAAATAGGTCAACAAGACAAATTAAGGCAGGCAAAGCAACAACCTGGAAGGATCACAATATTAGATTTTAAAACCAAAATAAAGCACAATAGTCAAGACAGTGTGGTCTTGGCAAAAGAAAAGACAAGCCGACTGAACAGAATATAGAATAAAGAAACAGAGCTGGCATCTGTGGTTTGTCGACTTTAACTAACCCAAGACGGTGATCTGTGGACAAAGGCTGGTCTTGTCAACAGAAGGTACGAGAACCACAGGATGTCAACATGAGACAGAGCCTGAGCTCCACACCTCACACCATACACAGAAGTCAAACGGCATCGTAGGCCTGACTATAAAGACCCAAACTACAAGCCTGAGCCAAAAGCGTAAAGGAAAATCTCTCTGACCCAAGAGTTAGGCAAAGATTTCTTAGATAAGACATAAAAAGTCATAATCCAAAGAGAAAAAAATTGGTACACTGAACTTCATCAAAATTAAAAATTGCTCTTTGAGAAGCACTAAGAAAATGAAAACAAGCCACAGACTAGAAGGAAATATTTGCAAAACATATATCTGGTAAAAGATTATATTTTTTATATTTTTTTCAAATATTTTTTTCAATCTCAAAACTCAAGAAAACAAGCCAATTTTTAAATTCTGCAGAACATTTGAACGGACACTTCACCAAAGAAGAAATAGGAATGGAAAAGAAGTGTGTGAAAAGATGCTCCACATCACTAGGCAGCAGGAAAACACAGCTTAAAACCACAATCAGACACCACTGCATACTTATAAAAACAAACAAACAGAATACTAACAACAATAATTGTTCTTGTTATTGTTGAACAACCAGAACTCATACACTGCCAGTGGGCAGAAACTCTGGAAAAAAATCTGGCAGTTTGCTAAAAAGTTAAACATACCTCTAAATGATGATCCAGCCACTTCACATGTCTATATAATGACTTGTATGTGAATATTCATAAAACTGAATTTGTAATGGTCCCAAATTGAAGACAACCAAATGCCCTTCAAAAAGTGAATGAATAAAGGCACTGTGGCACATCCATACAGTGGAATACTATTCAGCAAGGAAAAGGGATGAACCACTGATGTGCTCACTGTCGTGGATGGATCCTGAGAGCATGGCCCCACGTGAAAGAAGTCGGACACAAACGGCTACTGTGATTCCATTTACGTGCCATTCAGAAAGAGGCAACTGTCACAATCAGAAGTGCAAGCAGTGGTTGCCAGGAACTCAATGTGGGTGGAGTGATTGCCTTGAAAGGACTGAGAGGGAACTTTGGGGGCAGTGGAAACACTCGGCCCGCACGCTGGTGATGTCCGCACAGCGACGTGTGCACGGAAATTGCTTAGCAGTAAATCCACTTTAATAAACTGACTTTAAAACTTTCTAAGGACCATCATGATATTGTGAACTGGTTCCTCTTTTTTAACAGAAGTTTATAATGCCTTTGGGAGAAAAGGAGCATTATTTATGCTGATCTCTTCTGATTGGTACGGGACTAAATTCCATGGTTCATAGAGCTGTAAATGCCCACACTCACCACAGCCCCAGAACGCGATGCTCAGGGTAGCCCTTGAGGAACCTTGGGAGTCCTTCCTGTGGCAGTCCTGGGCACAGAACAAAGGGGAGGGAGGTGGCAGTTTGATGCTTATCATTTGGCTTCTCACACGAGTCTCACGGCAGCCAGGGGAGGGAGGCACGGCCGGAAGGATGATTTCTTCAGTTTCATAAATGCAGAAAGGAGCCTGAGGAGCTCATGAAGGTGCCCCAGCAGGAGACGGCAAACCCTGAACTCAAATCCCTGCCTTTTCACCACAGAGAACCTTGTAGATTTTCCTGAAGCTCTCCTCCAAAAGCCACAGAGCGGGAGGGGGAGGCAAGAGGCCTGTTCCTCATCGGAGACCCAGTTGAGGTAGAATCCATGAGCAGGAAGAAACTTGTTTACAGACCTGCGGTCTATTCTGGGTGTTTTCCAGAAATCTGAAAATAAACCTGAAAAAGCCACCCACACTTGGTCCTGGGAGCTGCGAGGGGCGTGGGCCCAGGTGTGACTGGAACTCATGAGGCTCTCTTCTAAAAGGAAGAAGGAAAGAATGGAGACCAGTTGCATCCAGTAAATGGAATGGACAGCCAGGCAGCACATGGGCCAGTCCTCTGGGACCTGCTCACTGGATGAAGCTCCTGGAGCAGCCGGTAGGCTGTCATCTGTCATTCATTGCACACTCCAGATCACGCATAGCTGGCAGGTCCAGGGGTAAGAATCTGGGAGCAGATGGGCCCCAGCCCTTGCATAACTGGCAGGGCCCGGCTGCCTCCCAACAGCAGTGCAGCATGGTAGAATTTGGGCTCCAACTCAACCTTGCCATTTCAGTAGTTGTGATCAGGGGCCCTCCAGCCCTTCTCTTGATTATCAGGGGCTGGGGTTGGAACCCTACCCTTATAGCTTTTATGAGATGGACACACTTCCAGAATCCACCAGAGTGATCGCTCAAGCACCTGGTTTTAACTCCACGGAGATGGAGCTTTCAACAGACTCACCTACAGGGCATCATCTTGGACAAATTCACTCACGTCTCTAAAGGGAACTTTTAGAGTAAGGCCACCTGGGCTCACACTTAGTGGTGAAGCCAGAGGAATGAACACAGAATCACTCTAACAGAAGTTCTCAGCCAGCCTCTGGACTCACAGTCTGCAGCACTCACAGGAGACCCTTGGACTGAGTGCTAAGGAAAGTAGAAGTTCTTCATGGATTGAGAAAGGCTTGCCGGTGTGAGACCGTGTGCACCAAGTCCCTTGATAAAGACTATGTAGATATGGAAAGAAATGCATTTCTAAAAGCTGGTATAGGTGCACACTGAAGAGCCCGCTTAGCCTGCCTGAAAGTCCAGGCACAAGAGAAATCTACCAAGCTTGTTGAGAGTGGTATCTTCCAAAGATGCTACCTGCTGCATGCTTGGTTTCAAAGCTAAAAGGAATTCACAATCACAAGAAAGATGGTAGAATATATCTGCTCTCATGTCTCACAAAGTCTTAGCAACCTATCTAAATTAGGGGTAGCAATATATAGCACGGATTCTAAACAAAAACCAGCACAGAATTCTATTATAGAAAATTAGATACCTAACCACACCTTATGTCTGCCAAAATATGTATTTCTTGGGGTTTAAGCTAAAATGCTGTCAGAGACCTCAAAATACAGTGACTCAAAGTAGAACTATGCTTGTCTTCCCATCAGGCTGAATTTGAGCAGTGGCCAACGCCTGGCAGGTATCTCTGATCCACGAGGTCATTTAGGGACCAGGTTCCTTCTGTCTGTGGCTTTGCTGTCCCCTAGACTGTTGCCACTGTTCACATGGACACCAGCTCCCAGAACCACTTGTATACCCCAGCCCGGGAAAGGGGAAACTAGCGAGAGGACCAGCAATTTCTTTGCTTTAAATAATCTGAAAATCACACACCCACCTCCTCTCACATAGTCCTGTGGACGTGGTTAGCTGCCAGGGAAGCCAGGAAGCGTGGTCTCTAGGGGTGGATGGCATGCCCGGCTAAAACTCAGGGGCTGCAGCCCTGGGAAGAGGGCAGTTAGCGTCCCCACCTCAGGACACCCATAGGGGTCATGCTAGAGACAAATCAGCATGATGTCAGTGTGGAGCAGGTGCTGGGCTTGCCAGTTATGAGGCTTCACATTTCTAAGAAGAAAAAAATGGACTCTATTTGTTGCTAATCTCAATTATTGATAAAAGGGAGAAAAAAGGCAGAACCACTCATGAAAGCATTTGACAAACTCTCAGGCAACAGGTTCAGATTTCTACTCTGTTAACCCCTCTCCCAAGTTGAATATCAACTTTAGCAGGTAGCCGGGGTGGAAACTGACTGGCGTCGCTCTTGTAACCCGCTCATGTGATTGACGACAGAAGGTTGATGAGACTAAGTCAGGCTGGGTTCTCTTCCTGGGTGAGTTATGGCTTCTGGAAAGAAGTTTCATCCCAAATCACTCATTGGCTTCCTGCGGGATGCTTTTCTACTGTGTACCTGGCAGAGGGAACAGCAGCACACAGTGAGGCAAAACCCCTCTCCCCTGGAGGGTGTTTAGTGAGCATTTGCATTCCAATTCCAAAGGAGACAGCTGTTAATCAAAGAATCTATAAGCATACAACTTCCTGTTCCGAAGGAAAATGACCCACTGCATGGGAAGCAAGACCCAGGGCCCTGGGTAGACGGAGGCAGCCAGGCCACTGTGCGGAGAAGCAAATAGGACAGTAAGGTGGCGCTGCTGTTCCCGCAGGTGAGGGTCACGGTCACCATCACCTTGTCCCTCCTCCCAAGGACCACCCCCATTCCACCAGCCTGCAGCAGAGACAGGGGTGGAGGCCCCCATGGCCCAGAGGCGTCCTCCAAAGCTCACAGTTCCAAGAAAGGTAGAGGCTGCTGGTGCCTGACTCCCCTGACAGGTGCTGCAAACCAAGGGACAGCACCATGCACAAGTCAGAGTCTCTATGACTTGGTTAAGATGTCCCTGCTCCCGAAAGCCTCCAGCCTTTGACAAGAGGAAGGCACTCCCCATGCTTCTGGGCCTGTTTGGGGGCGCAAGGCACTGTCGGTCACATTTCCCAGCTAGTCTGTTTATTCTTCTCCCCTCTGGTTACGAGCACCCATCCGGCTCAGAGAATTGAGTAAGCAAGTGTTGCCATTTTACGGGTGAAGAATCTGAAGGTCAGAGAGATTCTGACCAGATTCATTATGAGATGGGCACCTCCAGAATCCTCCAGAATCCACCAGAATTCATCACTCCAAGCACTTGATTTTAGCCAGGTGGTTTGCATGAACCAACCTGAGTGATAAAGTTTGTCTGATCCCAAAATTTAGGCCCTTGCTATAACATATGTCTTTAGATCAATAGAAAGCCTCAGTTGAAAGAATAATGATTTTTTAAAAAGTCCAAACTCCTCATGCATTATGGAAATTTATGTGACATCTTTAGCTCTTTAAGCATCAAAAAGTTATTGAGAAAATACTTGCATATATATATATACATGACTCATATCCACATCTATATTGAGAATACTTAAGCTATTGGCTTAACAGTAATAGCTTCAAGTTCTGTAGAGAGAGATTCAAAAACAATTAAGCCCTTTATATAAAAATTTCTGGGAGAAGTTTCCACTTCCAGCAGGGTAGTGTGAGGAGCTGTGACTGCTCCCCGTGAAAGTGGCAAAATTATTTTTTAAAAAAATACCACTTAAATCCTCTGGAAAGTCCTAAGGGCACAGCGCAAATAGAAAAAGTCATTAGAGGAAATCTACAAGAACTCAGAGAAGTGACAGTCTGTGGCTCTTGGGCCATGAAGGGCACCCTTCTGTCCCAGCTCAACGTGACAAGAGATTGCTGCAGACAGGTGCAGCCCGGGGCACAGTGCTCTGACTCTCCCTACCCCAGCCACAGCTCCATGGGAGGTCAAGGGTCTCCCCGTCTCCATGGGAGAAGCAGGATGTCGGGGTGTCTCAAGTTGCCCTCAGCCCCCTGTTGCAGAGACAAAGTTCAGGGCGAATATAGTGGAGCGGTGGGAGGTCCCTTCAAGACCAAGGGCACTCTCAACACAACAGAGCCTACCAGGAAGAGAGATTAGGAGATCAATTAACTCATTAGCAACAATGGTAAACCACAGCTGGCTCCTTTACCAGAGGGACCAGGGAGGGACAGCCAAGAAGACCCTTCCACGAGTCAGAACAAGCCTCAGATGAGGACCTCAGAAACCATCCTCAGAGGTGGCCAAGTTCAATGGAATGATCCAGTGGAGCAATTTATAACCAGGGGATTATTAAAAGCAATAGAGACAGTGGCCAGAAATGTGTGAGTTTAGCGCATGGGTGTGATCAGGGAAGAGAGCGCAGCAGAGCCCTGCCAAACCCACAGCTACACCAGGGTGGTTGTGCACCGGCCCAAGGCTGAGCCCTCTGCTGAGCAGCATGACAGGTTTAAACTGCGTGGGCCGAGGAGCAGATTTCACTAAGATGGCACAGTCACTATGCAAACAAACTGCCAAAGATCAATAGCAAGCCCCAGAGGACAGGGGGACCCCCACCCAGAGCTGCCACAGTATGTTTTCTAAAATGTCCAGTTTCCAACCAAAAAAACCCTAAGTCATGGAAAGAAACAAGAAAATCTGACCCATACATGGTGGGGAAGAGGAGGTAATGGAAACAGAAAAGATTTAACAGACAAAGTTCAAGGCACCGTTACAAACGTCTTCCCACAACTTAACGAAGCTGCGATTAGAGCCAAGGGAACTATGGGGACGCAGGGTCCAGGAAGCGTGAGGGCAGCGTCTCATCAAATACGACCGCCAATAAAGAGAAATTCTAAAAGAGCATTCCAAATGGAAACTCTGCAGTCAAAACATACGACTCATGGAAACGACATCTTCACTTGGCTCAACGGGTTTCTACTGGCAAAAGAATTGCCAAACTTAAGGTCTGGGTGTGCAGCTCAGAGGTAGAAGTATTGCTCGGTCATGTGTGGCCCTGGGTTCCATCCACAGCAACAAAGCACAAAACAAACAACGACAAAGCAAACTTGAAGTCAGAGCTACAGACACTGTGCAACTCGAAGAACAGAGACACAGAGAATATGGATGAGGAGAGACGACGAGAATCTCAGAAAAATGTGGGGTCCCACACATGGCTGCAACCAGCATATGCACAGTGGGATCACCAGGGGAGGAGAAGCAGGAACAACGACCCCCCCCACACCGTATTTATGGAACACATCAGTAGACACATCCAAGAAGCGCAGCCAACTCCACTGATAAACACAGAAACCCGCAGAGGCACTTCATAGCACAAAGGCCAAATGCCAGGGACAAGGAGACATCGTGAAAGGAGCAGAAAATGAATTGTCACTCACATCACTCACGAGGGAACTGTGATATGACCAACCGCTGCCTTCTCGTCCCAAGCAACAGAGACCAGGACTCAGAGGACAACATTCCAAGCACACAAAACAGTACAACAAAGAAGCCAAACAATAGCACTTCCAGAGAGATAGAAACTATTTGTTGTTAACATGCCTGCCCTATAAGTGATGCCAATGTAAGCTCTTTAGATTGCAGGTAACCCAAGAAGGTCATTCAAAGCCACAAGAAAAACAAAGAACACGAGTATAGATAACTTTGTCATTATAAACGACATTATAAATGTACATTTCTTTTCTGTTCTCCCATTCACTGATTTTAAAAGCCATGATGGAAGACCATATGTACTGTCTTATAATTTTGGACCTATAGCACGTTGAAGTGAAACACGTTCATCAATAGCAGCACAAACGAGGTGGGTGGGAACAAAGCTATACTGAGCTAAGCAAAGGGCTCCATATGGTAACACGATCACCACGAACAAACCAAGAGAGCCAGAAATAGAAAGTCTGGGATTTAGTATTTAAAAAGCTATAAACATATACTTGCTTTCCCCTCATCTTTCAATTTATTTCAAAGACATAAAATTACATAATGTAATAACATAACAAGGTACTGTTGGGTTTGTAACATGTGGAGCTGTAGTATGTTAAACGATTATCCCGCAGAAGGATGGGAAGTGGGAGAGAACTATGTAGGAATAAGGTTCTTAAACCTCACTGGAGTCAAGTTAGTAGAAATCTAAACAGATTCTGATCAGATATGGTGAAGCCTGGAATAACCACGGAGAACAGGACTCCAAAATGTCCGGGAAAAAGCATGGGAGTCATTCAGATGCTACATAGGAAAATATTAATCAAATGAAAAGGAGGACATGATACATGTAGAAAATGAAAAGGGGCAGATGCAGAGCTGCCTAGAACCCCGCAGAGCACACCAGTGTTTGAGTCAGCAACATCCCACAGGGGCAACAGTGGTCCTGGAGGTCACAACAGAGCAGAAGAGCTCCTGGTGCCTGGTGACACCACAGCCATCATAATGCTGCAGCTCAGCTGACGCTGATGTTTGTGTAAAGATGCAGCTTGTGTGGATAACCTCACTGTGCTGCTGATTTTATAAGAATACCATGCAAATAATTATGTGTAGCACCTAATATTTGAGGATAATCAATGGATGTGTTCCTGCGAGGCATCAGCAAGGCCACACTGTTGTCAGAGCATGCTCCTGCTGAAGAGTGTGCTGGGAAACCGTACGCCACGCAAGCCAGCAGCAGCCTCATGCATCTCGCTGTCCACCGTGTCTGTCGACATCACCAAGAGGGCACGCCGTGGAGTCATTGACCCACAGTGTCCCACACTCTGTGATGTTCACGCAACAGTGGAAGCCCCCAGTGACACATGCTAGGAACGTGTCCTGTCACTGAGAGACATGTGGCTGTCTGAAAGAGCAGCATCAACTGAGGAGGATCGAACAACCCAGCTGAGACCAGGGAGTGCCACCCCCACCACTGTGTCCGTTGCCTAAGGAGACTCAGTTGAGATTCCCAGGCACAGGCTGGCTGAACGCACTCTGCGGCATCAGGGAGGCCCGTGGCCCAGGACAGCTCTGCGCCGTTCCTCCCAAGGTTCTCAACCACCTGGAACTCCCGGCACACGGGATCCAGGATTCAAGGTGCATATCCTCTGCCGTATGATTCTTCAGACTCCCACAGGGTCGCGGTGCTACCTGTCCCACAACAGCCCACAGAGAGGAAGACGAGGCAAAGCCCTCCAGCTCTGCTGAGGGCGCAAAGCAGCAGGCTCTCTTGTGCTGCCCACCCCGCCGCACTTGGGAGTCAGTGTGTTCAGTGAGCACCTCCCTGCAGCTGCATATATTCTTTATAATTGGGCCATGAAACTGATAAAGTCCTGTAATTTTCAATTTGGGAAGGGACTCGGGAGGAGAGCTTATTCGTTTCCTGAGCCCACCACAACAAGTCACCGCAAACGAGGTAGCTTAAAACAACGGCAGTGCTGAGCTACGTGGTTCATGTCCGGTGTGGGCCATGGGGACAAGGTTCCCTGACCGGGAAAGGGCTGGCTGAACAACAAAAGCTAAGAGAAATAAAGCGGTGAATAACCACAGAACACAGAAAATAATTTTAAAAAGTGGGGGCAGGATGGGCCGGCAGCCAGATGGGTCTGGCTTCCAGCATCTGATTTCTAGCTTCTAGCATCTGGCTTCTGGCTTCTGGCTTCTGGCTTCTGGCAAAATGGAGCCCGTGTGTGCTTTATTTATATCAGGGAACTTCAAAGGCCTTCCATCGAACATTCTTTACCAAGGTAGGAGGAAGGTGGGGGGCAGGCAGGCTGGCTCAGTTCCTAGCGGGGATACGCCCATTTCTGGTGATGCCGTGAAGACTTCCTTAGCAGAGTGGAAGAGGCGGGCACTTGCATCAGGCAGGCCTAATGGTAGAAGGCCACAGAAGGTTCATAATGCCCACTCATCTCTCCCCTGGCTACAGTGCCAGAGAGAAGCCCCTCATGCATTCCACGGGTGGCTTCCCACAGGGCTACAAGTCCCGAGTGAAGGTGTTAGCAGGGCTGCATCCCTGGGAGACCGAACAGTGTCCTCCCTTGCCTCCACCTTAGAGTTCCCTGGCTCAGCCACATCACTGCAACCTGTGTCTGTCCTCAGTGTCCTTCTCCTGTGTCTCCCCATGGCTCGGGAGTGGGGACTCCAAATCTTCATCCTCGTAAGGATGCCAGTCAATGGATTTAGGGTCCCCTGATCCAGTATGACCATCTCGACTTCATCACATCTGCCAAGACTCTATTTCCAGAGGTCACGTTCAAGGTACTGGGGTAAGACTTCAACATGTCTTCTTGGGGAACATGACACAGCTCACTGGCCAGAGAGGGGATGGGAGCGATGGTTCTCTGAGCACTCACTACAGCTTACACTGTTCCAGCATGTTCTCAGGAGAGCTTCCTAACAGCCCAGTGTTCCAGGGACTATTCTCCTCAAATAAAAGGTGAGGAAAACAAGGTTCAAAGAGGGCAAGTGACAGTCTTGCTCTGTAAGTGACATAGGTAATTTCCACTCATAAATCTGACTTTCTTGCTTAGTCAGGTTGATGTTTAAACACAGTCTGTCTCACATCTCATAACCCATACCATGCATTTTGTAGACTACAAAACTCTCAGCACCCCCAAGAGGAGCAGACCCAGCAAGTCCCTGGCAAAGCTGAAACCAGGAGCGGCAGCTCTTGGCCCCCAGTGCAAAGCACCTTCAGTCATGGCACATACGGTGTTGCTCCAGGTGGCTCCTGAACACCCGTGGACATGTTATAAATGGAATTCTGTTTCCCACTGAGAGTAGGACCAGGGTTAGGAAGCATCCCTGTGACTCACGGAGACCTGCTACTAGCTGCCCAACAGACACCAAAACAGGAGATGGTCTAAGAGATGCATAGCTGCAAGCTGAGCTGGCATTTGATGAGGTGCCAGAGACTACAGAAGGAATGTCAGCATCTCCACGCAGGGCACCTCTCCTAGAGCGGGTGGGCTGGCAGGCCCTGAGGGAGCCCTCCGGGGGACACGTTCTGTGAAGTAGCAGGAGATGCAGAGTCCCAGTCAGATGGTCAAGGACCCAAGACCATGAATGTAAGACCTGGGCCACAGGGGAAGATCCCACTTCCTAGGCCCCCAGGCCCCGGAGGTCAGGGAAGTAGGTGGGCCAAGTGAGGTCCTGGAGACCTGCATGCAGGTGGAGCCCTGGCTTAGACACGTGCTAGCTCACACAGGTGGAGATCAAGTGTCCTTCACTGGGAAAAACCAATGAGACCAAGCCCTGAAGCCCCAGCAGGGTGCTGGGTAGAGCCCATGGACCACAGCACCAGTGCTCTCCTCGCTGGAAGCAGGGGTGAGAGAGCTGGGCCTGGCCGCTGCTTTCAGAGCCTTCAGCATGCACAGCAGGCCCCGTGCTCAAAGGCTGACCGTGTCTAGGTCCAGCCAGGGCCCCCGTCCCTCAGAGCTGGTGAGGGGGGGCCAGAGTAGCTAGCAGTTCCTGAGCACTCACAGCAGGGACCTTTGCCCAGCTTCACACTCAGCTGCCACATTCTGTCACCTTTTCTCAGATCAAGGGCAGAATGAAGAGTGTGGCCAAGAGTTCTGTCCCTGCGTCCCGCTATGTGAGCCCAGGGAAATCCCCTTCCTCTCTGGCGAACGAGGCGGCAGCTGAGGACCCTCCTCGCGTCACATTTTCTGATCCTCCTTTCAGCTTCATTTGAAGGGAAAAGAGGCCTTGCTTTTGCTGTTCTTCACAATAATCTTCCAAATGTCCCCTTCTTCCCAAAGACTTGCAGTTCCATAGGTTCAGGCCTGTCTGCTCTCTCAGGTCCCTGTGCCTGACACCTGGAGGAGGCTCCACACATCTTTGTTGACTGACGTCATCCCAACAGGTTTCGTCTGCAGGCAGAGTGCAAGAATACAGATCGAGTATCCACAGAACACCAGGGCTTCTCCACACGGGGTCCTAGTGCTGATGACCTTGGAAACTAGGAATGATTCTCCTCACTGGGCCAAGACTGGACGGCTGTGCTGTGGTCTCAAGATGACCGAGCGCCAGCATGCAGGAGCAGAAGCTGAGCTGAAAGACAGTGCAACCCCCCCACCTGCCAAGAGCACAGAGCCAAGGGTGGCATCTCAGCACGGGGCAGGAGAGGAGGGCCTGCCGCTGCCTGCCACAGGGCCTAGCAGTGTGGATCGGTACCTCGTGTGATTCTGTTGTTTTTTTTTCTCCTGGTACTGGGTACTGAACTCAGGGGCACTCGACCACTGAGCCACATCCCCAGCCCTATTTTGTGTTTTATGTAGAGACAGGGTCTCACTGAGTTGCTTAGCGCATTGCCGTTGCTGAGGCTGGCTTTGAACTCACAATTCTCTTGTCTCAGCCTCCCAAAGTGCTGGGATGACAGGCGGGAGCCACGGTACCCAGCTACCTTGTGTGATTCTTACATGTGATCCTATGATCCCCATCCCACAGAGGTAGAATTAGCGGGACAGTTAACCTCCCCAAGTCTTGCGGCTGCAGCAGGCAGAGTGTGAACGCAGTCAGTTTGATTCCCAGATCCTGACTCCATCTACCTCTGCAGCCTCCACCCCTGACTAGTCTGTGCCCCAAATTCATATAATGAAGCCCTAACACCCCCTACCAGGTAGCTGTGTTGGAGCTGGGCCTGTTAGGAGACTGCATCAAGTGAGGTGACAAGGAGCAGAGCCCTGATCTAGTAGAACCGGGGCCTTCCTAGGAAAGGACACTGGGCGTGAGCTCACAGTGACAGGCAGCCACCGCCAGGCAGGAAGAGTCCTCATCAGAACCAGCCCTGCCCACACCCTGGTCTTGGACTTCCAGCCTACAGGACTGTGGGGAAATACATTTCCGTTGTCTAAGCCACCCCTCTGTTTTGGCGGCCCCAGCTGACAGGTGCAAGACTGTCACACACCCAGCAGCTCAGTGCTGGTGAACAGCTCTCAAGCATTCTTTTCTTCACTGCTCAGTCTTTAGAGGAAGAAAATAACTTTAATATCTCCCAAGGGCATCGTAGAGTTTATAGAGGAGCTGGGGGCTGGAGCCTATCCGTTTAACTTCCTGATAAAGAATTTACGGGGTGCCGGTGCTCCAGAGGAGCTTCAGAATCCCTGAAGGCAGTTTCCTCCAGTCTGAAGACCCTGCTGTGTAGATGCCCTGCCCTCCTCACCCTCTCCCTGAAGGCCACCATCTTGTGTCCTTGGGATGCACCCAGTCTGCAAAGAACCCTTCTCCTCTTGCATCATAACACTGAGCATTGGGGGTCATCTCCCCAGTTTCATGGCAAAGACATAGAGGCTCACTAACAGGAGCCCTTGAACTCCATTCCTGGTCTCTGATTCCCACATCAACGCCACAGCCCCCAATTCCCATTTTGTATAATGTAAGTGTGTACATTAGAATAAATTTTGTTAAATAAGTGTATTAATTTATGGGCAAACAATTAAATGCAAAATGACAACTAAATAATTAGAGCCATTTGAAGATCAGCCAGAGACAGAAAATCACAAAAATAAGAAGGAGGAAAGAGAAGGAAAAGGAGGGAAATAAGGGGAGGCAGAAGTGGTTCTTCATCTCTCCCGTTCATCTGGGGTTCCTAGTGGCCATCATTCAATTTCCGTCTACTTCATGGGCATTTGCAAAGGACTGTATGCCAGGCACTGGCTACTGCTGAGACTCGGAGATGACTCAGCTGAAGCTCCCTTGAGACACTGCACTTGGTCACAGTTCCACTGCCTTGTGCTAACTCACCAAGCAGAACCTGAGAGTGGGAGTCATCTCTGGGGCTAAGCCTTGCCAGCTTTCCCGCCACCAACATGCAGCCTGATCCGGGTCCTCCGATATTCTCCTCATGAACTCCTTGGAGCACACTGGGTTTGCTGGTACACTCCAAGGTGCTGTATTTGTAGGATTGTCCATCATTTATAAAGTGCTTCCACATTCCATGTTTCATCTGTGCCTCTAAATGGCCTTGACAGAAGGTATTGAAACTATGGTAACTACAGGTCTCATAGGGTAGAGCACATTGCCCAAGGTCATGTAACCAGACCAAGCCCAGGTCTGAACTCACATTTTCCTGGCTCCAAATATAGTGCTCTTTGCACCCTTCCAAGTTGCTTCTAGGTCCCCTGCCAGACACCTCATTTATACACAAATACATATGTCTAGCTTGGCACATAGTATCTGGACAAATTTGGAGCTGGACTCAACTCAAATTTGCCTTGACTCTGTGCAAGCAGTGTGTGCCCTTTGAAGGAAACTATTTGCACCTGTTTCTGAGGGGGATCTGAAACTCATAAAGTAATGCCTCAGATGGCCCTGTAAATTGATAAGCATACAAATGTGGGTCAAGGTCAAGGTCAAGGTCACCATGTGTCTGATCATCAGCAGAAAATAGAATTAGGGGTACATAGCTCCTGTTGCAAGGCCTCTGGGGCTCTCTCCAGACTCTGAGAGTCCCCACCCCAGTTCCTTCTACATCCTCACCATATTCTAAAGCAGCCCCTTCTCCCTTGACTAAAATATAACTTAACTGTATTTGATAATTCTCAGCAAATAATAGAATGGCGCCCCAGCCTCTTAGAGGTACCGGTACTGCCAAAGCAGGTCCTCATGGCTTTCAACGGCATCACACAACACTTCAAAAGTGAAAAGTGATCTTAACCTTCTCAGCAGACGTGAAAGCAGAAATGGAGTTTCAGATCTATATTTTGAAGTGTTTCCTAAAGCGGTCCCTTGGAAATAGAAATGCTTTTGCTTTTCACTAACACACATGAAGTGGCTGTCCTCTGAGCTCTGTGAGGGCTCTTTCTGGGGGGAGATGTGGCACCGGCGGACAACACAGATTTATAGGGAGCTCTCTTACAAATGCCTTTTCCCCAATATCTAATTAGCCCATTCAAACCCCAGTACAATGTCTTCTAAATTCCTAAGTGGTTTAATAATAGAATTGCTTCATTAACTCTGATACACGCTTGGGAATCAGGCAGAGAAATTAAACAACGGCCAGAGAAACAAGCCACTGCAGACACGTGCGTTCCTGATTCCAAATGTTCACGAACTTGGCAGTGGTGACGGTTCTGTCAAAAACAATAGACTCAGCCTGTGGCTGTGTGGTCACAGAGGATTGTCCTACCCTCTCTGTATCCCCGAGCCAGCCCCTGCTTCCTCACAGAGATGGAGCCTCTCCCCATCTGCCTCCCCATCACCCCACAGGTGCTCTGGGCCTTCTTCCAGCCCTGAATGGACTGAGGTCCCTCCTGCTATTGCCCTGGGTGAACCAAGGTTGCTTCTACTATTGCCCTGGGTGGCCCGAGGTCCCTCCTGATGTTCTAAGCCCTCCCTGGGCACAGCTGGCAAGACCACTGCTTGACAAGACAGCTGCAGCCTCACCTCATTCCTCTTTCCTCTGGGTAAGGCTCAAGAGCCCAATCCACAGGCTTCTAGGAAGCATCCAATCCAGAGGAGGGAAGCCACACTCCCTTTGAAGCTCACCCAGTGGCCTGACTCAAGGCCCAGGGGGCAGGCCCTTCCCAGACTCTCTGGGTAGCCCCCATGGTGTGAAGGGAAGGGCTTGTTTAGGGGGGGAATGTGGTCCCCAGCCAAGGGGACTGACAAACAGGCTCCCTCTCTGAAGGGTTCCATATCAGACCCACTTTGTGGAAGCCACAGGGTTTTTCTATATTATTATTTAATAAACTCTTATCACAGTAAAATTCTTTTCAATATCCTGACGGCCTGTGTTGCCACCTCCTCCAGATGCCTCCCTGCAGCTCCTCTCGCTCTCACCTGGAGTTTCTCCCTCTGCTCTGTGCCACTCTCCGCTGCCATCCCCTTGGTCCTATTTGTGCCGTCCCTGAGTGATCAGCTCCCTGGTTCCTCACCTGCCCACCCTAACCTCTGCCTTCTGCACCAAGAACTTCTAAACCACATCTCCAGCCTCATGTCTTCCAATACCCTGCTGGACACCCGGACCTGGCCCCGAGTCCCGCCCGCGTAGCATCACCCTACCTAGAGTCAAGCCTGCTGCCACCCTGTCCCTGCTCTGGCAATGCCTTCCAGGACAGGTCCTTCAGGCCATCCCACCTGGCCCCACCAGTCCCCTGCAGAACCTGTGTGGATTTGTGCAGGTGCCTTTCACAGGAGAGGGGCAGAGATTGCTGAGACCCCATGATGAGGAGACCCCGGTGTCTTTCCTCTTGGTTTGCACAGAGAACACAAAAGCCAGAGAAGAATCGTGCTGTGGCCCAGTCACAGCCGCCTGAGGCCAACCCAGGAAAGACAGCACTTGTCCAACTCCTTTCCTCCCAGGCTCCAGGCGGACCCTCCACCCTGCTGGCCAGGCCCCGGCAGTGCCCCAGCTGCCCCCCGACTAGCTCCCTCCCACAGCCTCCCTCTGCCACCTGCCTCCCCAGCAGCGCGGCTCCTGACACTTCGGTACCATCTGAACCCTTCAGCATCTTCCCAGTCACTGCAGGTCAAACAGGGACCCCAGTCTTCCAGAGATCAGGGGCCTTGGGAGCCAGACACTCTCTGTCCTTTCTACAACTCGGGAAACACATGTCCCCAGGGCTCCCCACAGGAGCTCTCAGTGCTCCTGGAGCCCACCTGCTCCTGTCCTGCACCTCACTTCCTTCCAACTCACACTGCTGGGCAACCGCCAGCCCTCCACCATGCTCCTCTCCCATAGCACAATGCTGGACCCCCCAGCACATGGCCTTGTGACACTTGGTGACCCCTCTGTGCTGTGTCTCATTCTGCTGGGCTGTGGTCTCTGTGCAATAGGAACCACACCAAACTATTTCCTATAGCTTTGCTTTGTGCCCAGAGCTTAGCAGGCCCTGACATCCCACAAGGGGCACTCGCTCAAGGTAGGCTGAGACGTGAAGGGACCCTCCTTTGTAAGGACCCAAGCTCTCTGCACAGTAACAAAACCTCCTCCAACTGTCACTAGGATCCTGTGTGCACTGTGAAGGGTTTTCAAGTGAAAGAATCTCCAAGGAGTGGAGAGGGATGGGGGGATGTTGTGCTTCCACGGCCAGGAAACCAAGGACTTCCTAACGAGTCATCAGGGTCCCTCACAAGGGGGGCACAGGGACCTCCCATAGGGGCTGCTAAGTGCCAAGAGAACCAGCCCTACTCTCAGTGACTTCTCTACCATGTCCCCTGTCATGAAAAGACTGGTCTGGGGAGGACAGGAAGGGACAAATGCCCAGCACCAGGAGTTCACACCCAAGGGGATGGAGGACAGAGGTGGACAGAGTCCACATGGCAGGAGGCCACAAGTGCAGTGGAAGGGGACTCAGCAAGGTGCCACCAGGTGGAGAGGCCCAGCTCGGCCTTCCGTGTGTCCACTCAGCCTCACCAGCAGCACTCCTCCTGCGGCCACCACCGGGAAGCCGACCGGCAGAGGAGGGGCCTTTCCTCCTGTGAGAGCACCTTCCCCTGCAGGCAGGCCCCCACCTCCATGGGCTGGGATTGTCCACATGTGAACAACCACTAGCCAAAGGAACAGGATGATTGTTACAACCGATGGCCCTTCACCCCTGGGCCAGGGGAAGGGCCCCAAAGCATAGAGCCCCCAACACCTGAAAGAACTGACACTCTGCTAACAAGGAAGAGGATGGGGCAGGTGGAACCTCAGCCGGCACTCGCAGACCACTGAGGCCTCCAGCAAGGGGCGCAGAGTGTGGCAAGAGTGTGATCCAGGGCCTTGGAACCCCGGTGGTCTTTTCAGTTCTGACACTTGCTAATCATCTGGGTCAAGTCACTTCTCACCCTCACCGAGCCTGTTTTCTCTTATATAAAATGGAGATTGTGATCCTTCATCCTGCTGTGGGAAAAACTGGGGAAGGAAGCGCGCTGCGTGCTTTGTATAAACCTATTAGATAGGAAGAGGCCTCCTTTACTTCCCCTCAAAGCACGTAACCAATGACGGTGACATGGCATGCAGTTCACTGGCTGCACCAGTGGAAGCTCTTTTGAGAGGAGTGGTTACTAAGAGACTCGAGGCTCTGGTAACCTTGACAACCATAGGTAAGATGGAATCATGGTACATTCACGTCTTGTATTCCGTTCCTATTGCCTCCTCACAAAGCTCGGTGTGTGCTGGTTTATTTATCCTCTCCCGGTGCCCAGCAGGGCCTGGCATTGACCTGGCTAAACTGCTCCTGGCCAAAAGGATCCAGATGGGCTCTAGAAGGACACAATTCCTTGCTCCTGAGGTCATCATGGGAAAGTGCAGAGCAGCTTCCCAGGGATCCTGCCTTCTGCCTCCCTACTTGGAGTGGCTCTTAGGTGGTCATATAAACACCACGTGCAGGGATGTAAACAGCAGACCATGGCCAGCAGCCAGAAGCACAAAAGCAGTTACAAGATACCCAGGTCTGCCCAAGAAGATGCTATAACAGTAGACTCTTGAAAACTCAGTGTTCGAACCATCATCTTAACTGAGTAGATATAAGATATTAGCAAACAGAAATGGAAGGGTATTTATTCACTTATTTATTTATTTTGGTACCTGGGACTGAACTCAGGGGCACTCCACCACTGAGCCACATCCCCAGCCCTATTTTGTGTTTTATGTAGAGACAGGGTCTCACTGAGTTGCTTAGCGCCTCACCATTGCTGAGGCTGGCTTTGAACTCACGATTCTCCTGTCTCAGCCACCCAAAGTGCTGGGATTATAGGCGTGCACCACCACGCCCGGCAGAAGGATATTTAAAACCGGGGAGTAGGGTGTAAAGACTACCAGTGCTGCAAATACCATGCACCCACAGCCCAGCTTAAGAACCAGAAATTGGCTGGGCCCTCCACAGCCTGCCATGCCCTCTGTCACATACCATGTGCTTACATTCCCCATCACACTTCACAGGTGCACCATGTTTGTAACCCTTGAAGATGTACTGAGTTTTGCATAGCTTTGGATTTTACATACATGGGATGATTGATATAGACTCACTCTTCTGCTTTTTTTCTCAATTGTGTATTTATTTCTTAATCAACACAACTCTACATTTTTGTGGCGTACCATGCAAACAAACGTGTCTTCTGAAGCTCCTCTTTCTTGACACACATAGCTGTGGGGCATTTGTTCAGCCTGGTTTGTAGCATCCCATTGTGTAAATATTCCCCAGCAAAAAACAAAAAACAAAAAAACAAAACGATGGGGAAAGTGGAGCCAGGGAGAAACCTGTCGGCTCAAGTATCCATTCCTTCGACGGCAATCTGTCTGTTCTCTCGCCACTCTTACTGTCTTCTCCTTGTCTTTGGTGTTCTGCGGTTTCAGCAGGGAAGGATACAATCCCTCACTTACCTTTACGACCATCCTGGGAGGCAGGCAAGACAACTATTATTCTATCTCTTAAAAGATTCAGAAGCTAAGGCTCAGTGCAATGAAGACTTACAAAGGAATGGAGACTAGGGTGAGTTCTCTACTACGAAATTTGTTTCTAACAAAGATCCACCAAGAAGTAGCTTTGTTAGGTCAAGATCTATACCAATTTGTAGCAGAGAACTGAAATGAAGGAGCGGATGTGAGAAACATCCCTTCGGAAGTGAGTGGGCCTATAGGCCACACATTTGTGGGAGTGGGAGTAGAAATGAAGAGGCTGGTTCTCAGCTTGGCAGACCCAGAAGCCCACCTGCTGGCCCAGGGCGTCCAGCTGCTGATGCCCACTCCCAGGAAAAGCTGATTGGGAGAATAAGAAAGGACTCTGGAGAATTAATTTGTAGTCCAAATTAGAAAAACCACAGGGATGAGACCACCTAGAGCAGTGACCCCTAGTTATTTTCACGGGCAGCACATCAGAACATGCATCCTCGACCCGGGCGCAGTGAGACTGCACAATGTGCACATTCTGCCAAATAAGCCCCACTAGAACGTTAGAACAAGATAAGGGACAGATATGAATGGACGTTTCATTTGTTGGCAATGAATCCTCTTGTTCACTCCCACTCAGGAGTCTGAATCTGAGTCCTGTGAACCGTCTTGTCCTACAGGGAGCACAACACAGAAAGCTCATGATGGTGGTTGGGCGTGAGAGGCACAGCCGAAACTGAGAAATGGCAGTGTGGGGTCAGTGGCTGGCCCAGCTACAACCATGGCACAGGCTTGCTGGGACACACAGGCCAGCCTCTCCCTCGGGCAAGGCCTCCCTCCCGCCTGCAGATCTAAGCTTCTCTGCTGGGCTCTGCCCTTGTTAACATTCAAGTCCCAGGCAGGCAGGGCCCTTCCTGCCTGGCTAGTGGCACATCTCTGTTTTTAGGGACATCTGCAGAAACAGCTCATCCATATTCATCTTTCCTCATCATGGCAGATTTTTGTGAGCAAATGCCCCTTCTTCTCTTTTAAAGGATCTGCTCAGCTTTGTAGATTATGGGATAGGCTGGGTGAGGAAAGGCCTTCTGAGTCCATGGTGGTGCATGTTTAATACAATACCTTTGAAAACCTAAAATGACATCCAGGTGGATCAAGACAGCAATCCTCCCATCAATCCCATGAGATGGGAATATTTGTATTTATATCTGAGGAAGGATCAGATATCACGAACCTCCATTAGGTCACATGTGGTAAGGGGCACAACAAGGACTTGAACCCAGGCCCACAGGGCTGCAGATTCCGAGCATGCTCTTTTCACCTGTTACAGTCTCTCTCCCAGGGTCAGGGTACAGCTGGAGTCTCAGGGAAGACGTTGCTAGCGCTATCATCGTCAGGAATCACAAACTGAAACAGCATGACTTCAAGACCATATTTAATATTTGTAAGTACTTGGCTTTTTTATTGCATATGAATAAAAATGCCCATTACACTAACCAGATACCTAGAATTAGAAAATGGGACATTTTTAAAGCCCTGCAACACCTACCCATATATAATCACCACTGACTACAGACTTTATATTTTTAAAAATAGTCACAAGGAGCAGGAATAATTAATCTGGCATGATCACTCCACTATTAGATGACCATTGTGCTTTAGTCCCATGATTCACAAATTCCCTTCCCAATGGAAACTGAAACACTGATCAAGATTAGTTAAATTTCAGGGTCAATCACAGAAAATATAAAACGTAAATGGGGTTTTGATTAAACAAACTCAGAAATTGGCAGAGAACAGAAGCAGGAATTGGCTTGAGGTCCCAGATGTCTGCAAGGCAACAATGTGAGTTTTGCTTGGGGCAAGTCAAGATGGAGGTGGTGGCTGCCTAGCACACGCTCCCCTGAAAGCGCCTGCAGAGGCTACAGAGCCAGATAAACAGCAGGACAGATAACAAGAGCCAGCTCAGGCTTCCAGGCAGGACCAGCATAACTTGTGGGGAAAATAGCTGAGGAGCAGCGTCCCAGAGCTCAGCAGGGTCTCAGAAGCCAGTTTCAAATGGGAAGTTTGATTTGAGGCAGGTTTTTCAAATGGGGAAGTCTGATAAGGATGGAGTAACCACCATGATGCCACAGTCAGGGGTCAGGGGGAGAGCAAGGTAGGGATTCTGAAGCAAAGAATTGGAATACTCTGTTGATGTTTTCCATCAAGGAGTTTATGGATCTTTCTGGAAGTTCCTGTGAGAATCATCAAGCTGTTTGCCTGAGCTGGAGACTCTGGGAAATAAAGTCATGTTAGTGAACAGAGAGGAAGAGCAGCCAGCCATGTCATCATGGTCTCTGCTCTGTGTCCAGGCCCAGTGTGGGGGCAGAGGCTTCGGTTCTTATTGGTCAGAGGGGACTGGTGCCCAGGTGTGGCACAGGGGTGACACAGGGATGGCACAGCATGGATAATAACTGGCAATGAGAGGGCAGGCAGGTAAGCGGCCACTGTTCCATGAGCCTTGGTTTCAGCCGATGTCTGGCCCTTCAGGACAGGCCACTGCTCCTAGCGTCATATAGCAGTGCAGGAACGCTGCTGGGGCAGGAGCTTAATGAAAACAGACAGAGCATCCACCCCCAGGCTTCCCAAGAGCACCCCTGGCCCAGGGGTCTGAAGCAGGGGTCTCACAAGACAGCTCTTCCTGGGGACAAGAGGGAAACCCTGACCAGAGCAGTTGCCAGGCAGGGGGACCATACTGGAGAGGTCCTCCAGGCCCAGAGTCTCCACCTGGGTTCCCCCACCCACCTGCCTCTTCCAAGAAACTCTGGGATTGACACCGGCCCTGCCTTGGACTCTTCCCAAGGCCTCGATTCCACGTGGGATAACTGATCTTCACAGACCTGAGCTCACAGGCCAAAGTCGCCTCAGTCCTGAGGGGGACCCCACGGTGAAAACAGGATAGCCAAATAAATATCATACCACCTGTAAAAAAATTATCAGGAGGACAAAAATTTAAAAGAGCATAATAAAAAGTACCTATATGAGAAGACCAAGGAAGAAATGACAAGAATTCTTTGAAAGAACAAGAAAACTTTTTTATAAAAAAGGAAGAGGGCAAAGGACTTGACTAGACATCTCTCCAAGGAAGACATAGGAGCAGCCAATGAGCACACAGGAAGATGCTCACACCACTAGTCACTAGGGAAACGGAAATCAAAATTGCAATGAAATACCACTTCACACCTTTCAGGATAGTTATTTAAAAAAAAAAAAAGCCAAAATTGAAAGTATGTATTGGTGAGGGTGTGGGGAAATGAGAACTCTTTGTGCATTGCTGGTAAAAACTAAAACGGTGTCTCCTCTATGGAAAGAAACTTGGCAGGTCCTCAGAAACGACACACAATTACCATTGGTCCCGCAATTCCACTTGTGGCCATACACCCAAAAAACTGAAAGGATTTGAACAGATATTTGTAAACCACATTCGAAACTGCATTATTCAGCCAGGCGTGGTGGCGCACACCTGTAATCCCAGCCGCTCAGTAGGCTGAGACAGGAGGATTGCAAGTTCAAAGCCAGCCTCAGCAACAGCAAGGTGCTAAGCAACTCGGTGAGACCCTGTCTCTAAATAAAACACAAAATAGGGCTGGGGATGTGGCTCGGTGGTCAAGTACCCCTGAATTAAATCCTCGTTCCAAAAACAAACAAACAAAAAAACCTGGATTATTCATAATAGCCAAGAGGTGGAAACAGCCCGTGACCATCAACAGATGGATAGATAAACAGAATGTGGTGTGTATCCGGGCTTCTAGAAAGGTCTTTCTCTACTCCCAACACTTCTGACTCCTGATTTGTGGATTTTTTCCACAGCAACCACCAACTCTCCAAGTCTCCAGACACCGCCTGGGCGTGCAATTAATCAGTCCCGTTCTGACACTGCCTGGAGTTAGCACGGACCCCACAGGTCACAGACCCAGGCCCACTGCAGACACAAGCCACCAACCCCTGTTGTGACTCACACTTCTGACCAAGCAGCTATAGATTGGGAGTTTCCATAACCTTGTCCCCGGGTTCAATCATTTGCTAGAAAGACTCACAGAACACAGGAAGTTGCTTTACTAGTTTTTTTTTTTAAAAATAAAGGATACAATTCAGGATTAGCCAGTGGAAGAGATGCGCAGGGCAGGTCCAGAGGAGGAGCCTCCCGCGCCCTCTCAGGACACACCACCCTCCCGCACGCCAGCCTGCACTCAGCCAGGAAGCCCCTCCCACCCAACCTTCAGGGCTTTTTTGGAGGTTCCACTACACAGACCTGATGACTAAACCATTGGCCCTTTCCCCATGAGCATCCCACTAGGATGTACGTGTCCCCTGGCTGGGTCTCCCCAGTCCTGAGACCACAGGGTCCACAGGGAAAGCACCTGAAGGACCTTTGAGAAGTGATGAATTTACACACCTAACTGGTGGTGACTGCATGGGGACAGCCAGACGCCCTCCTGAACCCTACTCCTGGCAGCTTCATTTGAGCCGTCTTCCTGAGGTCTCCACCAGGGCCCATCCTGTTTTCAGCCAGCCTAGCCCAGTCTTAGCAAGAGTCCTGTGAAGTCATTTCAGTGAGATGCCCCCACCCTGCCTCCTCTTCCCTTTGAGGTCAAAGTCCTCACTCAGTCTGTCTTTAGCAAGAATCCCCGACTCTTGATGTCTCCTCCTAATCACTTTCCACCCACTGACCCCCGTGGCTATAAATCCCACTTAAGCTGATCATGTTAAGAGCTGAGCTCTATCTCTGTCCCCTGTTGAAATGGAGGGGACCTTCACTGCAGTAGTGGTGAATAAAGTCTTCCTTGCTGTTTTAACAAGTGTCAGAATAATGTTTTCTTTAACAATGTCTAAATTCACTGAAAGTTATATTTAGATGCGTTACTTGTATATGAATTATACCTCTGAAGCCAGAATTAGACAGGCAGTGTAGATAGGTAAATTGAGTCAGATCAGATCAAGCAGGCCAATTTGGGTTTGGAAAGTTGGAGAGGTATTGAAATGCTAATGCCTTCAGAACTCTTCCTTTATCAGAACCTTTATCAGGATAACCTGCCTCTGCTCCAACCTGTTGCTAAGGTAACCTGTCCCAGAGATTCTCTCTCCCTACAGGGAGTTGTTAATTACACCCCCTTCCTGCCCAAATCACTCCACCCAGGCCCTTCCCGATCCATCTGCTTTTCACCTTTTGGCCATCCCACTGAGCGTCTCCTGGGCCTAGCCATGTAGGCAGGAAGGAGAGAGATAAGGGGAAGAGAGCAGGAGAACAAAGGAAGCCTACGACATATAAAAAGGCAAAACACGTGTACTTCTTCGGATACCAGGATACCAGCTATGGCCCTTTCTCCCTCCCGGGAGAAGTCTATGTTACCCCTTTTAAATATCCCTGCTTAAATGCCCGCCTTGGTGGGCCTCTCTATTGCTATACTTCAGCATGTGAGGAAGCAGAACTCGTCACAGGTAACCAGCGGCATCACCTCTATAAAGCTGCTTTTTAAAAGGGGGATAGGTGACACATAATTGACCAAATGTTAATTGTTGACATTGATGATGGGAAAGTGCAAGGTCATTATCCAATTCTGTCTACTTTCCTTTGTATTTGAAAATTACCATAATACAAAGTCTTAAAAAAATCAGAAGACCCCTCATCCAAATAGCCTCATTCCACCTCCAGAAAGATGGCCCTATGGAACTAAAAAATAAGAGAGGAAGCCCTGGGCATTTGCTTCGCCATGGGACGCCTTTGGAGAAGTGCACTGACATCTAGTGGAAGTCTACTAGCTAGACGTGGGTGGAACAGCCTCCTTGCCCCGGTACAGTCCAGGGCTCCTAAGCTGCAAAGGCATGCCACATGTCCTGCGCTGAACACTGGAGGTAACTGTGAAAAAAAAAAGTTACCAATGGCAAGTGCTGGTGCATCTAAACATACCTACACATAGATAGAGTGCAGCAACTCCAGGGACAGGAGTTCCAGCTCCATGAGGATCTCTTGGAACCACTGTCACATACAGGGTCATCGCTGACAAAAAACACTACTGCATGTGATCGAATGACTCACAAGCTTTAACTCTCCATGTTTATGTGAGGGTCCAGGGCAGCCATCAGGTGTCACCCCATTTTCATACAGGAACTCTGGGCGACCAGGAGGAATTGCCCAGGACCACCGGGTGGGCAGCTAGGCTAGGACCTGGAGCCAGGCTCTGACCAGAAGCAGGGCTTTCTCCCCAGTGCTGCTGTTGTGGTCCCAGGGCCACAGGAACAGCCCCGGTGGGCTTCTGTCTCCCACTGCAGCCTGTGGGCCCCTCCTGAAGAGGCTCAGAAAGGGCTCCAGCGGGCACTTCAAACTGCTGTAGAGACTAGACACCAAGCACTAGCAGGAAGCAGGTTTATTGGCTGTAGCCAGGTTCAGAGGGAAAAAGCTTCCATAGCAATCAATTAATCCCCCTGAACACCCAGTTCAGGAAGTTTTAGAACTTTATACCCTGTGTATAGGGGGAGGGGCTCAGAGGTTCACAATCCCCCAAAGTTCACGTAACAGTAGGGTTTTTTGTTGTTGTTGCTCTTCTACTGTTCTGGGCAATCAATTTAGGCCAAGGACACTCTCTGTGAAAATCAGTGCTTGGGAAAGAGAGAGTTTTTTTCCTTTTTGTGTTTTGCTTTATTTTCTTCTCCCACCAGCTGGCTTTCAAGGACCTAACTGAAATGCAAACACGTCTGTGAAGGCCTTGGGTTAGTCTTGCTTATCACATTTTGCTTCTGTAGGCAGAAGTATTGCTGAGAGTCTGAGAACAAATTATGGTGGGGGTCTCTGGAGAAGCTTAATTAAGATTTTCTGTGGAGAAGGGGGGGGCACTACAAAACCAACGATTAGCAGTGGTGATTGGCATTAACTGCCTGTTACCATGGTTATGTCTAACCTAGCCCCCTTGAGCCTCAAACAGAAACAAATTCTTTTTTTTTTTTTTTTTTTTTTTGGCACTGGGGATTGAACTCAGGGGCACTCGACTACTGAGCCACCTCCCCAGCCCTGTTTTGTGTTTTATGTAGAGACAGGGTCTCACTGAGTTGCTTAGTGCCTCGCTGTTGCTGCGGCTGGCTTTGAACTCACGATTCTCCTGCCTCAACCTCCCAAAGTGCTGGGATTACAGGCGTGCCCCACTGTGCCTGGCTAGGAACAAATTCTTAACTGTTCACACATTGACACAGAGGAGGGAAAGCAGCCTGACCCATTCGACTTGTGCCCTGGGCTCCGTCTGCAGAACTTGCCCATGAGCTTCATTTCTGAGAAGGACCTGAGTAGAATGGGTGCGAGTGTGCAAAAGGCACACCATCTCCACGCCCTGGGCCGCAAGCCACGTGTCTGGAGGTGTCACCCTTTAAGGAAGAAGGCAGCCACAACCTGGTTCCCTGTGGAGGGCCACCTCACAAGTTGACACAAGGTTTCAACAGGGCACTGTGCCTTGCTGACACACCGTAGGTGCTTGGTAGACGCCCAGCGTCTTCATAAACATCACTATTTGAAACATGTTCACAGGACTTATTTTAAACAGTGTTTAAAAATAGTTCTTGTTTAAAATAGATCTTATTGCAGATCTCTGTCTCGCTTCTCCAGAATCCTATGAAGGACACAGATGAGGACACTCCTGAGCCCACAGCCTCAGAGCATCCCCAGAGGCTGCCAGGAAGTCACCCTGAGGTGTCATCTTTACAGCTCACTTGGAAACACAGACCTGTGTTCACATGACAGGGCTGCCACTGCTGGCTGTGTGACCCCGGTGCCTACTAGTGAGCCTCACAAAGCCTCTGTGCACAATCCTGGGAAGGTGGGCTGCACCCAGGGTCAGCATTGAGTGCTTTGTGTGTGCTGGTGGGGCAGGTCAGTGGGCCTCATCACAGATCAGGGGATTCAGCCTTGCTCAGTTTAACATGCACACACACGTGTGTGTACTCCCCCACACACACCCCCACACATGCTGTGTCAGCTCAAGGCATCATGGAGGCACCTGTATAAACTACTGGATGGAGATGGCCTCCTTGGCTCCTGGCCAGAAAGTGGCTCCTGTGGATGCTACATCGGGGCTGAAGACCCTCGGGCACCAACAGGAGGATCTGCTGGGCAGCCCAGGCACCAGCCCAGCCAGGGCAGAGGCTCAGCAGACCCATGTGCCCAGAACACAGCAGGAGCCTCTCTGGATCCACCTCTCCATCCTTGGGTGACTTTTTGGACGAGCCCCGGCTTCCAGAGCCCATCCCAGAGCCCCCTGCTACCTCCTCAAAGCTCCAGGCCTCTCTCAGCTGCTGTTTCTCCACACCAGCCTACTCCGACCCCACCCCCCAACAAAGTGAACCTCGCTCTTTCACAGCAGACCTCAGGGGCCCATTGGAGTCCAAGCAACAAACACAGGTTCCTCTTTCTTCCAAGACAAAGAGCTGAAATTCCCTGACTAGGTTATGAGGCAGGGGGTTCTCACATCCCATCCTCCTAGCCCAACAGAGACGGTTTTTAAAAGGAGACTGTTTCATATAGAACAGACTTAACATTTCTGGTCTGCCATTATTTCAATTCATTATTTTATTTTTACGAGTGCCTGCAGTATGCCGGTTCTACACGTTCTCATCCTGTTCCACTCGATTAACTTTGAATTTAGGGAGGTGACCCTGGCAGAGCATTCAAGCTCCATTCCCATCATAAGTGCCTGTGGTCGGTGCTGGTAATCCAGCCCCTGCGCTAAGGAGAGCGCCCTCTTGTGGGCAGCTGGTGAACAGCTAGGGTGGCTGTGAGCCGGTGGTCCCCACCGGGACCAAGCCCAGATAAGCAGCCAGGGCTCAGGACACTCACATGGTCCTCAGGCAGTTCTTGAGGGTGTCTGGCTTCAGGGATGGGCAGAAATTGTACTAGACAAAAGAGGGATGTTCCATGAACCAGCAGAGGAGAGGACATCAGGGTGGGCTGGAGCCAGCAGGTGCCTGGGCAGCTTTAGGAGAGCCCTTTGGGCTGGGCGGAGCAGGCTGGCTGGGAGGACTTGAGGGGCAGGGCTGTCCCCTGAGTAGGATTCCCGACATGAGGGTGGGGGTAGGGTGTCAGCCAGCGCTGTGTAGCAGCCATAGGGTCGGAAATGAGCCAGATCCAGAAGGGCCTGAGCCTGCCTGGAAATAATTGGTCCATCTATGGAACAGGACAAGTGCCCACCGGCTGTACCAAGTGCCCTCTGTGAGGCACACGAGGGGCTGGAGAGCCCAAACAATTTTCTGTGCAGCAGAGAATGAACTTGGCTTAAATCTGCCACCAAAGCTGGGAGAGGATCCCCTGAGAGAAGGAAAGGAATGCCCCGTCAGCGAGTCTCCAGGGAACAGATAATCCCGCAGGGGATTCTGAAGAACAGTCTGTGTGCTGGATGAAGGGGTGCCAAGAGCGGCGCCGGCTCGTCTGCCCAGCTGGGGGCGCTCTCATCCTGCTCCCTGGTTAGGGAGGCGTCCCTGGCAAAGCATTTAAGTTCTATTAGCTTAATAAACGCCTGTCATCAACCACCTGGAAAAGTGAGGAAAAGAGGGCAATTTTCGCTAATCTCCGAGCGAGAGATGGCTGGCAGGCTCCCGCAGACCTTCTAGAACACCGTGTTCCGGTATAATTTGGTCTCGCATCTAGAACACTCACCGAGTGGAGAACGCACTGCTGCTAGAAAACGACCAATGAGTAAACACCCTGGCTTTCTATTATTGCTCCTTAGATGCTGGGACCATCTGAGCCTCGGGCTCTTTATTAGGGACCTCCTAGCGCATAGCCCTCGCACCCACGACACCTCCTTCCCCGGCATTCTTTTCTGGGTCTCTCCTTCCCTGTGGCCTGCTCCTAAAACACAGCCCATCCTCTAGGGTCCTTCCTCCGGGGCCAGGACTGGGGCCAGAGAGGCCAGCGAGGCCCTACGGTCAGCAGGCCTCACGCTCAAGGTGCGCAAGTGCAGGGGCAGCGCCTGCAGGAGACCGGCGGCCCTTGGGCAGGACTAACCAGGCTGTGCCGCTGGACTCACCTCTGCACCGTCTGGGCTTTGCAAGCGGGTGCTGGATGTCACCACCTGGTTCTCCCCAGGCCCTCTAGCCAGCCCCTCAGCCAGCCAGCCTGAGCGACCCTCTTGAATCTCTCCAATTCACTGCCTCCTCGCCACCGTTACTGAGGTGATGAGACCCTGGGCACCTCTCTCCTGGGCTTCCTGGCAACATCATTCACTCTTCCTGCCGCCAGCTGGACCGTGCACCTCACCGGCGGCAATGTGTATGTCCCACACAGCAAGGTGCGTGTGGAAGGCACTCCCCTCCAGCTAGCAGTATCAACCAAAATCATTAGTGTATAAGCCTTTGAACTCGCTATTCCACTCAAGGAGCTCAGCCATGGCCGTGTTCCTGCATGGGAGGGTGTGAACTGCAGCTGTGTTTAAAACACCAAGAAATGAGAAACCATCTCAGTGCCCAACAGGGAAGAAGTTGAATACAATGCAGTTTCTTCCGTGGAACACGGAACATTTTACAGGCAATCAAAAGACAGAGGCAGCTCTATAAATACTAATACAGAATGACTTATGAGGCCTATCAATAAAAATCAAGGGATAGGACAGTGTGAATGTTGTGCTGCCACTTGAGTTAAAAGCAGGGAGATATATAATTAGAAATATATATGTACACATCTGCTAATTATATATATGCTCTTACTGCAGACTATTTCTGGAATAAAACACTAAAGCTGGGGAGAACGATTGCTTCTAAGAAGGGGACCTTGGAGGCAGAGAAAGAAGGGAATCAACTTGTGCACTGTGCACATTTTTGTTTGTTTGTTTTTGGTACCAAGGATTGAACTCAGGGGCACTTGACCACTGAGCCACATCCCCAGCCCTATTTTTGTTTTATGTAGAGACAGGGTCTCACTGAATTGCTTGATGCCTCGCTGTTGCTGAGGCTGGCTTTGTACTTGCGATTCTCCTGTCTCAGCCTTCCTAAGTGCTGGGATTACAAGTGTGTGCCACCACACCTGGCTGTGCACATTCTTTATGTGAAGCATATTTTACCTTTTGAATAAAAACACACTCAACCCATCCTGCTCACTGCAGCCAGCAACTTTCCAAGGAGCAGAGCCTGCCCTGCCACTCCCATGCTGCCAGTCTCCAGGGACTCTCTAGGAGGGTGTCCCAGGAGGGTCACAGTATATGCTTCTAACAGAGCAATTAACACCTGTTAATTATTTTTTAGCACCCTTTCACCATCAAAAGTGTTCTGGTGTGGCTGGGATTATGGCGCAGTGGTAGCACGCTCGCCTAGCACGCGTAAGGCACTGGGCTCGATCCTCAGCACCACATAAAAATAAAATAAAGATATTCTGTCACCTACAACTAAAAATTAAACATTTAAAAAAAAAAAGTGTCCTGGTGTGGGCAATAAATTATATCCCATCCTGGGTGATCCTAAAGGTACAGGCAGCCTCCTCATGGACCACAGCTGTTTGCATCCTGCCTACCTCTGGCCCCACCGGCCCCTGCCTGACTCTGCAAACTCTGGGAGCACTGCACACCGAGCTCCCAAACACACGCACTATTTTTGGCTCTGGGCCTTTGCTCCTGCTGTACCCTCTGTTTGGAATGTCTAGTCTCCCTACCAAATGCCAGCTCAAGGCAGAGCCAGTCAGGCGTCCTTCAAGACCCAGCCGTGACCACTGCACCCCATGCCTGCACAACTCTGAAACCTGCACACAGCCTCAGCTGTGAACCTCCAGCAACAGAGCACAATGAGCCACTGTGTACCTGTTTTGTCTCCAGAGTCTTAAGGGCCAGAGCTACCCCTGCTTAAAATGGAAGAAAACAGTAATGCATTAAATTTGAGCCAGCTCCGGAGTCAGGAACACTTGGTTCTAAAACCTGGGTGAGATTCTCAATAGCTGTGCAAACTGGAGCCAGTTCCTTAACCTCTCTGAGCTTTTTTCTGCTGCATTTTTTTGGTATATCTAAGTGCTGCAATCAGTATTCTCGGCCTGGACTTTGTAACTCCACTTGCATAGGGTGGCCCTCATGCTGGGTCCTCTTTCTACTCTGAATATTTCTTTGCCCTAGTTTTTCATTTGTCCACTTTTCCCCTCTTTCTGCTTGTTACATACCTCATGTGCCTTTGGGGATGAAGTAGGTCCCATATATAAGCAAGTAAGGATGCTTGCATGCCCCAGGCAAGACTTCAAGGGTGTTGGTGGGGTGGGCAGGGACCAAGAGACTGGCTTGCAAATGAGCATCGAAGGCCAGAAACTGCTGGAACCCAGTCTTCCATGGTACTGCTAGGTGCTTATTTAACCTCCTGGACCCTCAGTTTCCTCATCTGTAAAACAGAGACAACAGTGCCTGCTTCGCCAAAGAGCTCATGAAAGACCTCACTATAGTACCCAGCACATCATAGGTTTCATGAATCTGGTTAAACAGGATCCACAGGGTTCCTAAAGTTTCCCTAGAGAAATTCATCCCCAACCCTAGTGCTCAGTCATGGGGAGTACCTTCCCCAGAGGGCACAATTGCAACCTCAAACTCAGGAGGTGGCCTGCAACTCCCAGTCTTTCTCCATGGACTTCTGACTCCCTCCAAGAAAATCATCTTACTTCCTGCCAGGGGGCCCAGACGTCTGACCCAAGCTGGCACTCACCAGGATCCTGTTTATAGAGAAACAGTCTCTGCATCTGTCACAACCTTCGCTAGCCAGCTAGCAAGGAGCCAACAGAGGAAGTGTTCTGTAGGAAGGATGCAAGGAATGTCACCAGCTCACTCCCTTCAAAGGAGAAATCCTTCCACCTGAAGGAGAAAACAAAGCAACTGAAAACTGGACTGTACCTTCTTAGAGAGGAGACCTACTCCCGGTCCTCCCATGCCCAGTGTGCCCAGAGCCCAGGCTGTCTCAGAAGTGATGGGCTTTGTTCTAGCACTGAGCCAGTGCCCAGGCCAGAGTGTCCCCTGAGCCTAGGAGTACCAAAATCAGTATCCTTATTTCCAGGACCCATGTGGGCAGCAGAGGGGTCATGTCACCAAAGAAGCACAAAGTGAGGGCCACCCTGAGCTCCCAGGAGGCCCAGTTCTCACAAGAGAGACAGCAGATCAGGAAGGACGGTCTTGGAGGCAAAGGGACACCACATTTTAGTGGTATGACTTTAAGCACATTATTCAGTTTCTCTGTGCTTCTATTTACCACCTGTGTATCAGGGATAATAATAATCACATGGATTAAGAAGGTAAATGACGGGGCTGGGGTTGTGGCTCAGCGGTAGAGCATTCACCTAGCACCTGTGAGGCACTGGGTTCGATCCTCAGCACCACATAAAAATAAATAAAATAAAGGTGTTGTGTCCAACTGCAACCTAAATACACATATATATTTTAAAAATGTCAATGACAACAAGGAAACACAGATTATGTGATGAAATAGGATACAGTTTCATCCCTATTACAAAAATTTTAATGCCTTTATAAAGTCACAGAATAGTGAGCAATATAGGGGAGGCACAGCTCTGTCCTCTCACTTAAGCCTCTCACCTTTCTTGCTGTCCCCTGTGCCATTGTCAGTTTATCGTCTCTCGGCTCCAGATACACCCTTCCTTGCCCTGCTTTGGAACGTTAAAGCTGGACCCTGGGGGAAATGTTTCCCTTTTGCCAATTGGTGCGATTCCAGAATTTGTCGATAGAGGGCGCTGGAGAGACACCACTGGGTCACAGCAGATGACGCGCAGTTCCTTCCCTGGCACAGCAGCCAGCAGGATGGGTGTGCCGGAGTCATGGTGTCTCTCATGCAGCGGCGGACTTCTGCACCTACAAATTGCAGCAGCTCGGCCTGCTGTCTCTTCCTAGTGAAGTTTGTGGGCTCCCCATCGGCCAGTCCGCAAGTTTCCCGCCCCACCAGCAGCAGGCTCCTGCTCCTGCAGTAGCCACGCCCCCTCCAACAGATGGAGTCTGTTAGAGGGTGGAAGCCTCCTCCAAATCCTTCCTTAAGTCACTGCTTGCTCCACTCAGCCCTACAGGGGCTGCTGCTTCCTGTGCTTGCCATTCCTGGGTTCCAGGAATGATGTCAGTATAAGACAAGTGGGGGCCTTTGTGCCCCTTTAGTGGCTCAACACCTGTGAGTGGCCTAGGGCTGCCATAACAAAAGTGCCACAACCCAGTGGCTAAAAAAATAGAAACGAATTCTCACACAGTTCTGGAGGTGAGAGCTGGAAATCAAGGTGCCTGCCCCCTGTAGGGTCCTAGGAGCTGAGCCACTCCAACCTCTCCTCTCCTCACATGGCCATCTCCTCGCCTCCTCTTCCTATAAGGACACCAGTTACAGTAGATAAGGGCCCACCCTAATGACCCGTCTTAACTTGGTTACATCTGCCAAGTTCCTATTTCTACACGAGGTCACATTCTCAGGTACCAGTGGAGAGGACCCTAATGTCTTTTCCAGGGACAAGTCCAACCCCTAACACCCCCTTTGGCTAGTGGATCACTCTTTTCCTTACATTTTCCCCATTCAGATTACTGGGTCAGTTTGTCTCCTGACCAGCCCTGGTTGATACGCCATCCTAATTCCAGCACATGACTCCTAGCTGTACATTCCAGCCCCAGCGCCCTCACTGCCTCCACACTCCTGCTTGAAACCCTCCAGAGACTTCCTGGCCAGGGTAAGTCACACTCTGCGCATGGCCTGCAGCCCCCACTTGTCTTGTAGTGACATCTCTCCTGGTTTGCTAGGCTCTAAGACCAACATCATTCTCACCCCAGGACCTTTGCTGATGCCACTCTTTCAACTCAGCCTGAATCTCCCAAGATGTTTGCTTGGGCCTCCTCCTCCCTCTGACCAACCCCAACAGCTAAAGCCACCCTCCTTGTCATCCCCTGCTGTGTGGCTTTGTGTTATAATCTTCCCCACAAGCCTCCCGTACCTAAGATTGTTATATTTGTTCTGTGTCTGTGAACCATCCCCCCAACAAAATGTAATCCCCAGAGCAAACGTAAACCCACCTTTGTGCTTTCCTAGTATCCTCAGAACCCAGAACAGTGCCTGTCACATGATAAATATTTGTACCCTGTTGACACTTTAAACTTTATTACAATACAGGTATGAAGAATATTATCATATACCCAGTATTTTTAAAAATCAACAATCACCTGAAAGAAACCCTGTATTGTATGTTTTCTTCTTAAAATTCAGCACTTTAGTTCTCTCCTGTTGGTGTCCTGGAAAATACTTGTCGAGTCGGACTTGATGCTGCCTAAGGCCACTTCCTGCTGACCTGAAATGACCCTGTGTGATTTCTAGTGTAGACAAGGCAAGGGGAACCTCCACCCAGGCCTGTCCAGGAGCAGAGCAAGGAGCCTAGCACTTCTCTGACTGTCGGTCCCGGGTTCTGAGAAGCAGCGTGACAGGAGATGGGACTCTGGGCTGGGGGTGGAACTTCTGATATGCACGGTGCCCCCCCCCACCAGCTCCCAGGTTAAATCCTAACACCCAACATGATGGTGTTAGGAGGTGCCCCAGGGAGGTGGGTTCTGAGGGTGGACACAGCAGAAAGATGGCCATCTACGAACCAGGAGACAGGTCCTCACGCAATCTGCCTGCACCTCTGTGCCAGCCTCCAGAATGGTGAGAAATGAACTTCTGCTGTTTATAACCCTCCAGTCCACAGGATTTTGTTATAACAGTCTGAACAGACTAAAATAGCTTTATTTCCCAATTTGTCACCTCCTGTGTCCTTGGGCCACACCCTTGGTCTTTGTTTGTCACAGGGTTCCTCCTGGGAAAGCCTCTAGTCTCCATTTGGCTGGATAAGAGGTCTTCATGACGGCCTCCCGGCCTCCCGTCAGCTTTCCAGGCTGAAATAAAATTACCACTAATTAATTAGCTGCTTCCCAACACAATCCAATGTGCTTGTTAAGAAAACAATCTCAATGGTATTTGCATTTGGCTAAACCATTAGGAAAAAAAACCTACACGTGGTTTAGAAAACTACTCAAAGCCTGCTTCCTTGGGATGCCACCCTGATCCGACCTTTCAGAGAGCTTGAGGTCTCCCAGGGGAGCTTTCCCTGCCTGGAGCCCCTGGGAGCACGGACGCAGCTCAGGATCATGTCAGATGGTGGCAAAGATGGGTCTCAAAGAGATTCCATTCCTGCCTTCTCCGTTTCTGGAAACCAAGAGAAGCTCATCCGAGTGGCAAGAGGAGGCCGGCCAGGAGCAGAAGAGCCCTGGGTGGGCCTTGGCACCCATTCCCAGTGGTTTTTAGGGTGGCCGTTGTGCCTCTGTGCCCTGCCTCCTAGGAGTACGTGGGTTAGAGACACCGCCTGTGAAGCGCCTGGCTCGGGTCGGCAAACCCCCGTAGTGTCAGCCATTCATCACCTTAGGGCTGCTGCGGGGCCTCCAGGCTGGGCCACGCTGCCTCTCCCCCTGGCCAAGCAGAGCCCCCACCACCTCCTCGCCTGCTGAACCTTGCTTCTCGCCCTCACTCTTAGCCAGGGTCCCTCTGAAGACATTACCCTCATGACTAGAATCTAAGGTAACGGGGTCATCTGTGCTGTCCATAGGACAGGCTGGGACCTCAATATTTGTTGAATGAATGTCCAATGAGTAATGGCTCCCAATGCCACTCTCTTAGCTAGCATGTCACCGCCTCTTAGCCATCATGTCACAGCCTGTCATGGTGAGAACTTCCTAAGGGACTCAGCATCAGACCCTGGGTCCCTCCAATTCCAAAGATACATTCCAGTCTATCCAGCTGGTTCTCTGGAAGCCAGCCGGCACTTGGAAGGAATGACACAGAGCACACCCCAGGCCCTCTTGAGGACTCCCCACAGCAGTCTTGCTGAGCACCAAACCCAGCCTGTCTCCTTCTCCCTGGAGGTGGGTGGTGCTGGTCCTGACAGAAACAGACTTAGGCCGTCCCTAGAGCATGGCCCACTTGACACCCTTTGGGGCCTTGGCTAAACCTCAGACATGACTCGAGCCTCTGCTGCTAGATGTGGAACACCTTGGGGCTGACAGCACAGCACCAGTCCTAGACTTCCTGTACTCAGGCTGCCTCTCCAGGGGAGCGGGTGTCATGGATGTCCTGGAGTGGCAGGGGTAGCCTAGACTCACACCAGGCTCTCCAGGCTCAATCCTGGTCTCCACCCGGTAATCAAGAGCCCTTGGGAAAGTGACATAACTTTGTGTGGTGTGAGGATCTGGATCTTCCACACCCTCTGGATCTTCCACACCCATGTCGCCCAGTTTTCATCTTCCTCCCCTCGTTTCTGCTTCTGAATGCCTTGAGGATTTTTTTTTAATCTTGTTGTATCAAGTGCATCTTTGCAAACTGCCACAAATACTTTGGGGATCTAAGCAGGGTGTAAATAAATGAGGAATGTTGTGCTCTGCTTCCCTGTTACCTCCTTGAGTGTGAGAATGCCACCCCTCCCGGCTGGGCTAGGGAATCTTGAGAGCGGGGTATGCCCATCCCCAGGGCCCACTTGCTGGGGGGCCATGCTAATAAGAGTAGGAGTCAGAGCATCAGTAAGAACAGAGTTGAGGAACAGACACAGGTTCCTCAATCCAGCTGCCTCTAGGAAGTTCTCCTCCCTGCATCAAATCTAGGCAGGCTTGTTTAAGAGAGGTGGGATTTCCTTGTTGTAAGTGAGATACATCTTATCAACTATTATTAACCCTCAAAACTGAGGAGTCAGAGGGATTTGACCATTCCCCCCATCTACCCATCACCCATCCTGGAAGAGTGGGACCCCATGTCCTGTCTGCTGCACCAAGGACTTGTATGGAAGAATCATGTCCCTTCCTGATTACAGGAGGTAAGTTTTGTTTTTTTTCTTAAATCCTCCCTGAACACACACAGGAATAAAAAAACACAGTATTAAGAAAAGCCCAAGTAGATTAGTGGTTGCTGGGACTGGGGTTGGGGAGGTGGGCATGCATTTCTTTTTGTGATGATGAGAATATTCTGGAATTAGTAGTGATATTTATACACACTTGTGATATATGAAAAAACACTGAATTGGACACTTTAAAGAATGAATTTGGACTGGGGATGTAATTCAAGGGTGGAGTGCTTGCCTAGCACATGTGAAGCCCTGGGTTCCATCCCCAGCACAGCCAAAACAAAACAAAAAAAAAGGCTAAATTTATAGCATTTGAATTATCTCTCAATTAAAAAAAAAAAACCTAAAGAAAGTGCATTTAAAACCATGGAGCGCCGAAGCCAGGCCCACCCTATGCGAGGACACTGGAGCTGACCTGTAAGTGGGACGCTGGACATGTCCTTGGGGACGGTGGCCTACAGGGAGCCTGGCTTGCAATTGCTCCTGGTGAGAGTCTCTCAGAAAGCGAGGGGCAGATCCCACCACTCCACTGGTGACAGAAGGGATTTTACTTTAGAGAGAGTTAGGCTGGGCAGGGAAGCTAGACCAGGAAGGTGGGAAGCAAGGTTTCTTTTTCAGCTGCTCTTGTCACTGTCCCCATGCACACATGGCCATGTCTTCTAAGAGAACTCTAAGTCCTGCCACAGAGAAGTCAGCCAAGATGGGGAGGAGCCCGCGTGATAATTTGCCTGCAGCACCGGGGCTAATGACAGGAACACCTCAGTGGCACTTTACAAGTGTCACTGATCCCACAGCGGCCCTGTGAGCGACAGGGCCAAGGCCACCCCCAGTTGACAGCTGAGGAAAGGTGAGACAATCCAGGCAGGCCCACCGCCAATTTCCTCCTGGGTGTGAGATGTTCACACTTCTCTTACTAACAGGTTTTCCTGATGTCTCACACCTGGCAATGTTGGTGTAAGTGGCTTCCAGCGCCCGCCTCCCCACCTGCTCTGCTGAGGCCTCCAGGCAAGCCCCGGCTGGGCCTGCAGCGCCCCCTGCTGGATGTGGCAGGCTCACCCCCTGCAGGCTGAGGATCAGCGCCCAGAGAGGTCAGGGGAAGGCCAAAGTGGACGAGTCAGAGAATGGAATGGCCCTGACTCCCTGCAGGGCAGTGGGTCAGGAAGGTAGGCTCTGGATGTGGGGATGTGTCCCACCCTGCCCACCTCCAGCCCTGTGCCCTGTGGGAGTCTGGAACCTCTCCTCCCAGAGCACTTGTGAGGTGTAGCTGAGCAGAATAACTGTCCAGGAAGCACCAAGTGTCCAGGACATCCAGGCTGCTGCCCTGCTCCACACATTCGTGCTACAAGCACATGCTGTGAAATGAACCCGGTTCCCAGTGTCCACAGTGCCTGCCTCTAGCTTTGGTGTTCCCAAGCAAAGAAGACATGGACACCCCAGGCCAGAGAAGCCCTGCCTTTCATCCCATCAACAAGTGTCTGCTGAACACCTCCTGGCTTGCAGCCAAGCACTGCAGGGGAGGGGCATCGGCTCTGCCCCAGGTGGAGGAAGGTCTCCAGTGAGTCCCAGCCCCAGCCCCGGGGGATAAAGGAGAGTGCCTTGGGGTTGACACCTACCCGAGCTCGTCCAGAGTGGCCTGGGCACAGTGGAGAACCCAGCCCCAGGGAGGGAGGAGAACCTCTCAGACGAGTAGGTGCATGAATCTACAAAGTTCCAGAATGTTCCCTTTCCTCAGAGAGTATTTTCTCTCCAAAGCACACTGCTGCAGGCGACATCCAGGGCCTGCCTTGGCGAGAGCTCGCCTTTGATCCAGCTTGAGATCTTCACCCTTTTAATCTCTGCTCAGAAGTGGAGCTTGAAAGGAGGCGGAGGAGCTGCCTCCCTTTGAAATCCTGCAGCTGTCGCTGCTGCCAAAGCAAAGATAAAAATTCATCGGGGATTTTTCTTCAGATCCACATTGTGCTCGCATATAAGCTGCTGGGATTTTGCAACACTATTTAGAAAATTCCTAATGCCCTGTTTAAGTCTTCAGAAGTGGGGGGGGGTGGAACCAAATTGCAGAATTTGGTTCCCCTACAGCTGGTAAGTTAAGTGAGGAGGGTGAGAGAAGGCAGGCTCCTCCAGAGGATGACCACATGCAGAGCCGGAGTTCCACTTCCAGAGGCTGGGTGGCTAACCTGGGACATCGTTTTACCTTTCCAGCCTCAACTTCCACCCCTATTTATTCTGCAAAGCTCCTTGTAGCCTGTTGTGTGCCAGGTGCTCTGCCTGGGGACACACAGGGGCCCCAGAGTCCCCAGCACTGCCCTTCAGGGGCTCTGATCCATTCATTGATGTGAGGATGACGTGTTACCCTTCACAAGGGCTCACAGGGCCCCAGTCAGGTCCACTGGCATTCTGGAAACTTCTGAGAAGGAGCTCAGACATGTCCTGAGGAGACGGCATGTCCCTCTATACCCAGCAGAAGTCCAGGAATGGGCCCTCTGAGGGCGTTTGAGGATATGGGGGCTCTCACCCCACCAGCGATGTGGATACTCACCTGTAATGACCAGACACTCAGGAGTGTCGGGGACAAACTCAGAGAAATACAGTGAAGAAGAGGCCCTGCCTGATGCAAAAGTTCCAGAGGGAAGGTGGTGGGTGCTGCGGTACACAGGGCGAACCCACCACTGCGGGGAGGAGCAAGGGGCCCTGAATCCCAGGCCCCGCCAGGCTGAGTCAGGAGGCCCAGCTGGCGCCTGCCCTTCTGTGGAGCTGGCCTGACCATGGGCTGGCTGGCTGAGTGCAACCTCAACTGCCCCTGCCACCTGGCCAGGGCTCTGCGTCTGATCCTTGTCCCAAGAGCAGGGGGTGCTGGGGAGTGCTCTGCCCCAAGGGAGTGGGTGCTCCTGGCTTCTTTCTGT
>PVHX01007534.1:56557-90765 GCA_004024805.1 Geosciurus inauris | reverse complement strand
TAGTGTTATATAAAAATGCAAACTGCAAGCCGGGCGCGGTGGCTCAAGCCTGTAATCCCAGCACTTAGGGAGGCTGAGACAGGAGAATCGCGAGTTCAAAGCCAGCCTCAGCAACAGCGAGGCGCTAAGCAACTCAGTGAGACCCTGTCTCTACATAAAACACAAAATAGGGCTGGGGATGTGGCTCAGTGGTCGAGTGTCCCTGAGTTCAATCCCCAGTACCAAAAAAAAGAAAAAAAAAAAATGCAAACTGCAGGGAGTGAGGGGTTTGTCACTAGAATAATAATTTTAATTTTTTTATTTTTTTGGTACCAGGGATTGACCTCAGGGGTACTCGACCACTGAGAGCCACATCCCCAGCCCTATTTTGTGTTTTATGTAGAGACAGGGTTCTCGCCATTGCTGAGGCTGGCTTTGAACTCGCGGTTCTCCTGTCTCAGCCTCCCTAAGTGCTGGGATTACAGGCTTGCGCCACCGTTCCCGGCCAAGGGTAGTATTTTTAAATTTTTAAATTTTTATTTATTTTGCTGAGGAGCTAACCAAGCGCCTTGTACAAGCTTAGCAAGTAACTCCACCACTGAGCTACATACACCTCAACCTACTTTTTCTATTTTGGTTTTTAAAATATTTTTACTTTTCTTTTTTTTTTGCTCATCTTTTTATTGGTGCATTATAATTATACATAATGGTGGGATTCAATTTTACATGTTTGTACATGCACATGATATAATAATAGAATTTGGTCAGTACTGTTAATTCAGTTTTTCTTTTCTTTCTTTTTTTTTTTGTGTGCCAGGGATTGAACCCAGGGGTGCTTAACCACTGAGCCACATCCTCAGCCCTTTTTATTTTTTATTTTGAGAGGGGTCTAAGTTGCTTAGGGCCTGGCTGAGTTGCTGAGCCTGGTCTCAAAATTGTGATCCTTCTTCCTCATCCTCCGGAGTCACTGGGATTACAGGCGTTTTCCACCACACTTGACTCTCTTGTTTTTTAAAGTATACTTCGAAAAGTATATTTACTTACTTTCTGGATTTTGATTGTCTGAAACTTTTAGATTCTGAACAGAATGTCTAAGGATGAAAAAACTGCGGTTATGAATGGTGCAGGCTGACCCCACAGACTGTTTTATATACATGCAGTATGAGTCTTAAGTGTTCTATGAAAATGATTGCATCATAATCATTATGGGTCTTCATACATTTTAGATGCAGATTGTTTCAGCACCCTTAAATTATTTTTAATTTCTTTTGCAGATAACCTCCTTTTTAGTGATGAAATTATCACCAATGGTTTTCATTCCTGTGAAAGTGATGAGGATGATAGAGCTTCACACGCAAGTTCTAGTGATTGGACTCCAAGGCCACGGATAGGTATGGTAGAGCTGTGCAGCTTTGGAATATGTTTTTCTTTCTATATTTTCTTTTATACCAACTTTTAATTCTCTGCCCTCTTAACTGATGTGCTTTTTAGGTACATGGTTATATGGCAAGTTTTTGTTTTCTTTTGCTGTGCTAAGATCAAACCTGTGCATGCTAGGCAAATGCTTTACCACAGACTTGTAAACCCCCAGTCCTCAGTTTTTGTTTCTAAGCAGCTTAGGCCAATGAAAATTAACTTATGCTGTTTCTCAAACAGCCAGGTCCTTCTTAAACCTATGTTCACTTGTATCTTCTTTGTGGAATGCTCTTCCTTCAGTTAGTTTCTTCCTCACTTCACATCCCCTCTTTATTTTTTCTTAATATTATCACTTAACAAGTTCTTTTAAAAATATTTTTAGTTGCAGGTGGACACAATACCTTTATTTTATTTATTTAGTTTTTTTTTTAATATGGTGCTGGGGAACAAACCCAATGTTTCATGCATGCTAGGTAAGCGCTCTACCACTGAGCCACAATCTCAGCCCACTTAACAAGTTTTAACAAGTTCTGTACCTCGTGTTTTAAATTTTGTTTCTTGTGTTTGAATACCGCTCCACAGAGGCAGGGGTGTTTGAGTTTTTTCACTACTGATCTGTCAACCTAGATAAAATGCTTTATACATAGTTTGTACTTAGTATTTACAAAAAGAGAGAATGGGAAAGTTATCTTTCCTTCTCACCCTGTCTCATATTGGGAATTGAACCCAGAGTTCTGCACATGCTAGGTAAGTGTTTTACCACTGAGCTATGCTCCCAGACCCACAATATCAGATTCTTATACGAAAGGTATAACAACCATATTAAAAAATGTTTGGTGCTTTAGCTTTTTCAGATGCCTTGACATAGTGATGACTAGTTTCTTTTTAATGTCTATAGTATTTATTTTCTCAAGCTAGGAAACTTATCCGAGCAACTTCAGGGTAAAAGAATTATTAATATTTAAAAAACGTCAAAATCATGTGTCATCTTGGGAGACTGGTAAAGATCAAATTGAAGGTTAATGGAAATTTTTAAAAGATGTTAGTTACATACAGATTTTTAAAAACTTTTTTTAGTTGTAGGTGGACGTAATACATTTATTTATTTTTATGTGGTGCTGAGGATAGAACCCAGTGCCTCATATATTCTAGGCAAGCACTCTATCACTGAGCTATACCCCTAGCCTAGTTTTTTTTTTCTCTTCTGTATGTCCCTGATAAATAATATGGGCTCCTAGGACTAGTAAAGTCTTTCCTATAATTTATAGAACAACTTTGTAAATTTTTTTTATTATAGTGTATGTTTTTAGATTTTAACCATAAAAAACTTGTTAATCAAAATTTTTTTGGTGCTGGGGTTTGAACCTAGGGCCCTGATGTATGCTAAACTATATGTTCTACCACTGGACCCTCCCCCTCCCCTAGTTTGACTCTTGAAATACATATTTATAGCTTAAGAGGGCTCTACCTCTTGATTAGATCTCCTTAACCTCATTGGGATATAGCATTAACTTTGAGTGTCTTGAGAAGAAAATAAGTTGCATTTTCTTTCTTTGCAAAATAACCTTAAGAGATTATTAACACATTACTTCAGAAAGTAATTGAGATTTTAAAAAGTTACTTGGAAGTAGATTTGATCTGAGTGTTTTTCTTCTTAACATAGGTCCATATACTTTTGTTCAGCAACATCTCATGATTGGCACAGATCCTCGAACAATTCTTAAAGATTTACTACCGGAAACAATTCCTCCACCTGAATTGGATGATATGACACTGTGGCAGATTGTTATTAATATCCTTTCAGAACCACCAAAAAGGAAAAAAAGAAAAGATATTAATACAATTGAAGATGCTGTGAAATTACTTCAAGAGTGCAAAAAAATTATAGTTCTAACTGGAGCTGGGGTATGTAAGATGTATAAAACACCTGTAAAAAGAAGAGGTGGTTTTATCTTACTCTTTTTCTAATTAAGGAACATTTTTTCTGGTTCAGAAGAATTCACCCTTAATTAGAATGGATGTTTTGGAAACTGCCAAAATCTGAGTTTAGGGCAGTTGCTAAATTGGTTTAGTTCTTAAAAAAATCTCCAACAGCCTTTAAAAAATATTTGCTGCCAGGCGCGGTGGTGCATGCCTGTAATCCCAGCCCTGTGGGAGGCTGAGACAGAAGAATTGTGAGTTCACAGCCAGCCTCAGTAATTGCAAGGTGCTAAGCAACTCAGTGAGACCCTGTCTCTACATAAAACACAAAATAGGGCTGGGGATGTGGCTCAGTGGTCGAGAAACCCCTGAGTTCAATCCCCAGTACCAAAAAGAAAAAAAAAGTTTGTTTCTGTCCATGGCACAGTAGGTACTGGAAGTAAAGGCAAGATTTTTTTACCTACATTATACCACAGCTCCTCAAGAAGATTCAGGGAATTGTAATTCTGCTTGGGTTGTGATAAGTCAAGGTTAGGTGGAAATGCTGTATATCTTGTCAGTCTTCATGGAGAAATCAGAAATGTAATTGATATTCACAAATGAAGAACTTAGTGTTGGGAAGGTAACAGATTTCTACCTTTTTGTCATTTTAAGATGATAGGATTGTGGTGATTTTGGGGGGGATATGGGGGTGGACAAGTCATGTTTTTAATTTTATTTACATTTATATGTATTTATTTAATAGTACTGGGGTTTGAACCCAGGGCTTCACATGTTAGGCATGTGCACTACACGACTGAGTTACATTTCCATTTTTCATTTGATTTACCTAAGGCTGTTGTGTATTGTATTGAATAGAGTACATTATGTGTTAGCAACCAGGGCAATGGTAGGAGTAAAATGTAGTCCTGTTTTGGTTTTTTTGTTTTTTTTTTTTAGTACTAGGGATTGAACCCAGGGGCACTTAACCACTGAGCCACATCCCCAGCCCATTTTTTATATTTATTTATATTCTTGCTAGGTTGCTTAGGGCCTCAATAAGTTGCTGAGGCTGGCTTTGAACTCATGATCCTCCTACCTCAGCCTCCCAAGTTGCTGGGATTACAGGTGTGAGTTTTCTTTTAGTTGTGAAAGATTATTACTTAAATAATATCACGAATAGTTAGATTTTTGTTTTTTGGTACTAGGGATTGAACCCAGGGACGTTTTTCCACTGAGCCACATCCCCACCTCCACCCCCTTTTTTTAAAATTTTGAGACAAGTTCTCGCTAGGTTGCTTAGGGCCTTGCCAAGTTGCGGAGGTTGGCTTTGAACTTGTGATCCTCCTGCCTCAACCTTCTGAGCTGTTGGATTTATAGGCAGGTGCTACCGCACCAAGCTGGACTTTGTTCTTGTTGGTGGGGATTTATCCTTGAACATGCTCTGCGTGCATTCTGCCACAGAGCTACATTCAAGTCCCAGGATGGTTAGGTTTTGCTCACAGATGTGATTTCGATGTTTGTTTTACTCTGAGGTCAAGGTGAAGTCAACTCTGGTAAAATTGTAAAACAAAATAAAATTTCAGCACAGTGCTGTGGCGCATGCCTGTAATTCCAGTGATTTAAGAGGCTGAGGCAGGAGGATTGCTAGTTCAAGGCCAGCCACAAAAATTTAGCAAGACCCTTTCTCAGTATATTGAATTTTAAAAAAGACTGCTGATGGAGCTCAATAGTGAACTGCCAATAGGTTCAATCCACAGTACTAAAAACATAAAAAAATTTTAAAAAGTGTGTGTGTGTATATATATGTCTGTATATATATATATAAAAATATTAAAAAGTTTTGAATTTTCTGTTTGAAATGTTGGTTTATTTGTAGAATAAACATAGTGTCTAAATCTATTTTTAAAAAAATCAGGAGCTGAAATATTAAACAACGTAGTTTTTGAGATGGAGTCTGTGTTGCCTAAGCTGGCCTAAAACTCCTGAGCTTAAGCTGCCCTCTTGTCTCAGCCTCCTGAGTAGCTGGCACTATAAGGGCACACCACCATGCCCAGCTTGCAATAGTTAATTTTTTGTGGTATTGGGGTGCTTTTACCACTGAGTTATATCCCCAGTCCTTTTTGTTGTTGTTGTTAATTTTTAGACAGTCTTCCTAAGTTGCTAAGGCTGGTCTCAAACTTGGAATCCTTTTGCCTTAGCCTCCTGAGTTTCTGGGATCATGCCATCCATGCTTGGTTGCAACATAGTTTTTAAAGAAAACAGTAATTTAGTATTTGGCAATTTTAATTAGACTCATTTATTAGGGTGTTTTTATTTGAAATTAGGGTAGGGTAGTATTTCTGTTCTCCCCAAAATATTTCAAACTAAAACTTTATTTTTCAGCTCTCCTCTAAAATGGTATGGTAAGAGAGCTACTAGTAATTATAAAGGTAAAAGAGTTAATTGTACAAATTATGCCATGCATATTTCAGGTATCTGTTTCATGTGGAATACCTGACTTCAGGTCAAGAGATGGTATTTATGCTCGTCTTGCAGTAGACTTCCCTGATCTTCCAGATCCACAAGCAATGTTTGATATTGAATATTTCAGAAAAGATCCAAGACCGTTCTTCAAGTTTGCAAAGGTACTACTAACTTTCTAATTGCTTATTTGGCAGCCTCTCGTGAAAAAGTTTTTTGTTCATGTATAGGCTTCTTAAGATTTCTGAATGCGTTGTTTATTAAGTGATGCTATTACTATGGTGGTGTAAGATTACTCAGTTAGGATTTTTCTTTATTGTAGTATTGCGCTTACTTTCAAAGAAAAGACTCTTATTAACTTTTTAAATAATGCACTTCATTCACAATCTTTATTTTGTCTGAGCTTCTCTTTGCAGGTTCATAGACCATATAAAAGTGAGATAACTATTTTGACATTGAATATAGTTGAGTCAAGAATATTATAATATCTACTTTTTTTTTTTTTTTGTGACACTAGGGATAAGGCAAGCTCTTTACCACTGAGCTACATCTCCATCCCTCTTAATTTTTTATTTTGAGACAGGTCTGAGTTGCAGAGGCTAACCTCCAACTTGCTATCTATCCTCTTGCCTCAGCCTCCTGAATGGCTGGGATTATAGGCATCTGCCACTGTGCTCAGCTTACTCTGTTATGTTTTGTAGTAGCCAAGTTTTAACACATGAGGATGTGCCTGAAAAATCATTTGTAATTAAGGGTGGAGAAGATTCTGAGGTTGCATTTTTGTCAATAAATTGGTCTCTACAATCGCTCTGTCCAGTATAGAAGCCACTAGCTGCATGTGGCTGTTGAGTTAAAGCTTGTTGAAGTGCTATAAGTATGGAAGACATACTAGATTTTAGAGACCTTGCTACAGAAAAATAAAATATTTGTTAATTTCATTTATTAATTACTAACAAATATTGATTATATGGAAATAATCCCTTCAGTGATGGATTAAGTAAAATATATTTGAAATTTTCACTTAATCAATTGTGATATTACTAGAAAATTTATATACATAGTTCACATTTCTCTACTATAAAGCTTAATAGTCATTATACCAAGCCTAAGAGATTTTCGTCATTAGGTTTTTCCCCCTGTAGTTTGGTCTTATGGATAAAGATGATTAAACTTGGATGTACATTTGAAAGGGCCTTTTTTTTTTACTAGAGACTATTTTTTAGTAAATTCAGAAATTAAATAAGTATACCTGAATTTTTAAGGGTGTCTTCATATACTTTCAAACCATAATAAATATTTATATCACTATTAGAAAAGTTCTTCTAATTCAGAACAATGGGTGTTAATTTAAATTGGTGGCTATCTTTAAAGAATAAAAATTGGTTCTGTCCCAGTGTAGTATATTAAATGTATATTAGAATAAAATGGGAAAGTCATATTAAAAATTAATATGTCATGTAAACTGAAAATTGAATTTGAAAAATTTTCAGGCAGACAAGGAGTATTTGAGTCCTTCAAACAAGTAACTTGAAACTTAACCAAAATTTCAAACTTTTTACTTCATGTATCAGCAGTAATGGTAGTCATATATATCTGACCTTTAGAGCAGACGGTTGGTTGGTTGTTCATTACAAAACTACGGATTAGTGAAGATGCACTGTTTTAATCTACCAGTGCTAGTGGACCCTACAGCATGGTTTTGAAGACCAAAGAAAGATCACTTAATTATAGATTTCTTGATTTGGACCTAGGACATTGGCATTATAACAGCTTTAATTAGTAGACCTTCACACTTCTAGAAGGCTAGCAGGTAACTAGAAATTACTTTGATTTTGTATCTCATTATAAAAGCTTAATTTACTACTGCATTTTCTATAATAGTCCCAAGACTTTTGCTGTTAAATTGTTAAATAATGTTGTCAAAATTAACTCCTTTGTTGGCTTTATAAACAATCCCATGAAGATAAATTTCCTACTTAAGTTATGAAGTGCAGTTAGGTATCTAAAAATAAGAGTTCAATTCTTTAAAGAGCAGATTTTTATATACTTTTTTTTCATTGTGGTAAATTGACACTTAGTAAAATGTGGGAACCAAATTGAATGCTGTAGCTCACGTTTCTAGTCCCAGCCTCCTGATTGGATTGCTTGAGCCCAGGAGTTCTAGACCAGCCTTGTCAACATAGCAAGACCTTATCTTAGTTTAAACTAACTTTAACATATGAAAAACTGTAGAAGTAATTCATAATTACCCTGATAAAGACAGTCCTAAGAACTTTTAAAATTTTAATAGAAATCTAGAGAAAGCAAAAACAAAAAAAGACGTATGAGTTACAACAGAAAAGGCACCCTACTTAGTGCTTGCTTCTGTAGCAGCACATATACTAAAATTGGAATGCTGCAGAGAAGATTGTCATGGCCCCTGTGCAAGGATGACATGCAAATTCATGAAGCCTTTCATATATGTGTGTGTGTATTTCTTTTATTTTTAAATGAAATAATTTTATTTATAAAATAAATAAAGTAATATTTTTAAAATAAGAATATTAAAAAATATTTTTTAGTTGTGGATGGACACAACATCTCTATTTTTATGTGGTGCCGAGGATCAAACCTAGTGACTCATGCATGCAAAGCAAGTGCTCTACCACTGAGCTACAGTCCCAGCCCCAGTATATATATGTATTTCTTGATACTTTCCTAACATGCTGTAAAGATAGTTAACAGGGAAATAACTTAAGATGATGGCTAGCTTTGTTTAATCTCTTAAGGAATTTTCATGAACAATCCAAGCATAATTGTTAGGAACACATGTATTAAGTTCATGTAAATTGAGTAAAAGTTTTTGTGAATGGGGGGAAAAAACCCACTAAGTGTGTTAAAGTAGTTCTTTCTTTTTTTTTTTTTTTTGGTACCAGGGATTGAACTCGGGGGTACTCGACCACTGAACCACATCCCCAGCCCTAGTTTGTGTTTTTATGTAGAGATAGGGTATCACTGAGTTGCTTAGCACCTCCCCATTGCTGAGGCTGATTTTGAACTGGCAGTTTTCCTGTCTCAGCCTCCCAGAGTGCTGGGATTACAGGTGTGTGCCACTGTGCCTGGCTTAAAGTAGTTCTTAAGCATTACTGCTTTGCGCGATATGCTTTGCGAATTTCATATTACTTGGAGGAGAAAAGGTCATTTTTCATTTTGTTTTTAAAATTAAAAATATGTATTAAGTGCAGCTATTTCTAACCCCATTTATATAAAATTTGCTTTTTTGTTTTCATTTGTGTTAAGAGCTAATTAAACCAATCCTTAATTATTCATACATAATGCTTTGTACTTCAATTCTCATATTAGGAAGACAACATCTGGTCACTGAAGGAGTACTTGATATAGGTAGCAGAGACAATATGAGTTAGTTTGGGTCTAAAAATAACTAGGACTAGGAAAAGGATTAGGAGAAACAAGAATGCAGGACAATACCCAAATAATGGAGAATATGTAAATACTGTCATATTTTTCTACCTTCCAAGAACAAAGAATAGCCTACACTTTTGTGTATGGGTGTGGTGGGCTTAGAATGGAATTTAGAGTCTGTCTTATGCTAGGCAGGTGCTCTACCACTGAACTGTAACCCAGCCCTAACTCGAACTTTTCTGCTCGTCACTACAACTAGGTGGAAAGTTCAATTAAAATGGCTTGTGAGTTTTGCTAGTTATGAGTGAAAATGAATTTAGTATGAAGCCATGAAAAAAGAAAATACTGGTAAAATTTAGATATTTTACAAGAAAAGGAGAATTTCTACACCAAATTAAGCCATTGGTTGTATATAATTATTGAGAAGAAATTTAGATTTCACTTAGACTGGGAATGTAAAGGAGAGGTGTGTTGAAGAAGTTGCTGGTCCATAAGAACAGTTTCTTTTTTTTTTTTTTTTTTGGTTCTGGGAATTGAACCCAGGGTATCTTGTGTATGCCATATGCTTGCTCTGCCAACTCAGTACTATTGACCTTGGACTGGATAATTCTTTGCTCTGGGGAGCTTTCCTGGGTCTTATAGTATTTAGCAGCATTGCTGGCTTCCACCCACTAAATGCTGTTAACACCTCTACTTTCAGACCTGGCATTTTAAAATGTATGTAGACAGGGTCAGTGTCCCCTATAAAATTGTTACCATTTAGCATCAGTGTATTATAGTATGCTTCCATGTGGTACCACATTGAATTTTTTGTACAAAAATAGTTAAGACTAATTTTAAAGTGGTAGTTATATTCTGAACCACAGTCTTATTCTTCTGCATAATAAGAACTTAATTTTTTTTTAAGTGGTGCTGGGAATTTAATTTAAAGGGGCACTTTACCACTAACCTATATCCCTAGCTCTTTTCATTCTTTTTTATTTTATTGTGAGACAGGGCCTTGAACTTGTGCTTCTCCTGTCTCAACCTCCCAGGTTACTGAGATTATAGTCATGCACCAGCACACCCAGCTAAGAACTTAAATTGATAACAAGTTATAGTCATAGTTACAAATATTCAGTGAATGTTCTTTCTCTGAAGTGATTGAAGTTCAAGAAAAGCTAGAGGAAGAAATATGATGTGAATTTTTATGAATTCCATTCCAAAAATGTATATTTTATATTTGATAAATTACTATTTTACATGTAGGATACAAACATACCAGATCATATAGTTATAAAGATAAGGAGTTTTACTATATTTTTTCTTGGTGGCCCTAGGGATCAAAGCCCTCATGCTTGCTGGACAAACACTTAATCACTGAAGTACACCCAGTCCCAAAGTGAGTTTTAAAACAAGTTCATTACCTAAAAAGTCAAAGAATGCAAGCAAAAAACAAAATGTAGTTTCTGCAGTTCCATTCATCTGAAGATAATGTTAATATACACAGTATAAGTGTCAGTGTAGTACTTGAATATTATATTACATCTTATCATAAAACTGGTTCTCTGAACTGCTTTGGATTTCCTATAAACTTTTCTGTCACATACTGGAATACTTTTTTTCTTTTTGGTGTTGGGGATTAAACCCAGTACCAAACTTTACCACTCAGCTACATCCCTAGCCCTTTTTTATTTTTTGAGACAGGGTCTCACTAAGTGGCCCAGTCTGGCTTTGAACTTCCCAATCCTCCTGCCTCACACTACTGACTAACTGGAATTATAAATTGTGTACTACTGTGCTCAGCTTAAGTACTTTTTATTGTTATATAATGCTGATCAAGAGGTACACCGTAATTCTGAAAGTGCACATTTTGGAAATCTAAATAGTGTTGCTATGATTGTCCTTTTTGGTATGTTGTTATTGTTCTTAAGATAAATTCCTGAAAAATTGCTAGTTCACTTTTTCTTAGCTTCAGATACATTTCTACCAGAAAAGGTTGAAATAAAATATACTTCCATTACACATAGAAGGTTGACTTACCATGTCCCTATTACAACTCTCCCCCTCCCAAAAAAAAAACAAAACACAAAACTTCACAATACATTATAAGTGTTAACTTTTTTTTCTTTTGGACATTCTAGGGATGGAATCCAGCACCTTGTCTGTGCTAGGCAGGTGCTCTACCACTGAGCAACACTGCCAGTCTAATGTGCTTTTATTTATTTACTTATTTTTGCAGTATTGGGGTTTGAATCCAACAGTGCTCTACCACAGAGCTGTATCCTAGTCATCTTTATTTTTATTTTTGAGATAAGCTCTTGCTAAGTTGCCCAAGGCAGCCCTCAAATTTGCGATGGCCTCCCTGAGTTGCCGGAATTAGAGGAGTGTGTCACCATGCTAAGCTTCTTGCTTAGTATTCTTGGAAATAAATGGTACTTAACAGATACACCTCGTAGAGGGCGTGGGGAAGCTGCATAGTATTCTTTTATAGTTGTACTATACCTAAAAAAGTGGGTAGTAAAGTTTTTTTTTTTTTAATCTAGGGTGGTTTAGCAGTTTTGAAATTATAAACGTATGATAGGTAAGAAACTAGCATGTTAATGTTTTGTTGTTTTATCATTGTAAAAAAAATTGTTTTAGTTGTTGATGGACCTTTATATGCAGTGCTGAGAATCAAACCCAGTGCCTCACACATGCTAGGCAAGTGCTCTACCAATAAGATAAAACCCCAGCCCCTATTGTTTTATCTTTATTATTTACTTACTGGCCCTAGATTTGAACCTAGAGCATCATGCATTCCTCTTCCCCTAGCTATACCACTAGCCCCTAGTATTGTTTTAATTAGTGTGGATGACTACTTTTACTTCTGGTCCTGTGTATACCTTTTATTTATTTATTATTTATTTAAAATATATGTATTTTTTAGTTGTAGGTGGACAGAATATCTTTATTTTATTTTTATGTGGTGCTGAGGATCGAACCCAGTGCCTCATGCGTGCTAGGCGAACACGCTACCACTGAGCCACAACCCCAGCCCCTGTGTATACCTTTTAATTATCTTTTTGTTCTTAGCTGTTTTTTCCCTCATTCAAAGGCTTTTCTTTTTTTGTTGGTGCTGGAGATTTGAACCCAGGGATTTGTGCATGCTAGGCAAGCATTCTACCAACTGGGCTATGTCCTCAGCCTGAGGGGCTTTTCTTTTCATACTGACTTGTGGGAATATGGGGTTTTTTTTTTTTTTTTGGTACTGGAGATTGAACTCAGGGGCACTCAACCACTGAGCCATATCCCCAGCCCTATTTTGTGTTTTATGTAGAGACAGGGTCTCACTGAGTTGCTTAGCGCCTTGCCATTGCTGAGGCTGGCTTTGAACTCACAATTCTCCTGTCTCAGCCTCCCCAAGTGCTGGGATTACAGGCTTGCGCCACCGCGCCTGGCTGGGAATATGGTTTTTTGAAGTGTGTTTTTAATGTTAGGGTTACTGGAATTCCAGCCTGTAGTAACCCTAGCCCTTTTTTTCTATTTTATTTAGAGACAGGGTCTTGCTGAGTTACTCAGAGTATCTATAAGTTGCTTAGGCAGTTTTTTTTTTTTTTTTTTGGGTGGAGGGTACAGGGTTCCTTTTTTTATTCTAATTGTTTATACATGATAGTAGAATGCATTTTGATACATCTCTCATAAATGGAATATAACTTCTCATTCTTCTGATTGTGCATGATATAGAGTTACACAGGTCATGTAATCATATACACAAAGGATAATAATGTCTGATACATTCTACTATCATGCCCCTTCCCTTCAGTCCCCTCTATCTGATCTGTTCTTCCCTAGTACCCTCCTCCCCTTATTGTGAATTGGCATCTTCATATCAGAGAAAACATTCAGCCTTTGGTTCTTTGGTATTGGCTTATTTTGCTTAGTATGGTATTCTCCAGCTCCATCTGTTTACTGGCAAATGCCAAGGCTGGTTTTGAACTTGCTGTCCTCTTGCCTCAGCCTGAGTTGATAGGATTACAGTGTGTGCCACTGCACCTGACGCAGCAGTTGAATTTGTCAGGTGGCCAACTTTATGTAGTATTGAGTACTGATTAAGATACTGAATAGTGGGGCTGGGGTTGTAGCTCAGTGGTTAGGGCCTTTGCCTAGCATTTGTGAGGCACTAGGTTTGATCCTTAGCACCATGTAAAAATAAATAAAGGTATTGTGTCCATCTACAACTAAATATATTTTTTTTAAAAAAGATATTGAGTAGTCTATTTGTGTGATTTTTACAGAATGAGTGAAATAAGATTGAGTATTCTTCTTAACAGGATTAATCTGTTTCACTTCTCTTTCTGCAGCATGCCTCCCTCTGATTTATAAACTCTAAGACTTTAAAGAGTCCTTTTTAGTTTTCAGGGGCTGCAATTGGGGTTTTGTGTTTTTAGGGTCTTTTATTTGTATTGTTAGAAACTTGAGGTAAAAAGAAAGCAGAGAGCATCACTGGAGGAAAGCCATTGTTTTCGCAGGAAAACTCTTCAGATTCCAGGTAGTTCTGAGCTTTACCTTTGACCACACTGGTTGGTGGCCAAATCCTGGGTTATCGGTATGTTTTCATACACAGGTGTGTGGAAGGCTTCCTTTTTCACCTTAAGAAGGCTTTGATTTCTGCAGAATGGCTCAACCCTCATGACTGGTTCCTTAAAAGGACTTCAGGATGTTGCTTAGAACAAGGCTGGCTAGCACGTAACAGTTCTGATGTGAAAGAGTTAATCTGTGTTCTATCTAAAAATTATAGGCCATCTTGTTTTCAGAAATTTCTCGAATTACGTCTTAGGATTGGTTTCTGTTAAAACAGTCCCAAATAATTTCTGATTATATTTGTTAGTTCAAATACTATATTTAAATTGACATGGTCCTCTTCATATTTGAAAGGAAATAAAGTTAAGACTCATCATTTAGGTTTTCACATGTATTATAAAAAGTCTTTCATAAATTATCCTTAGTAACAGGAATTGATTCATAACTTTAAGGGGTAAAAACTATCTTGAACAGGTTGGACAAGAAGGGGAAACTAGAATATATGTGATCTAGCATTCCACACATTATTGCATTCCTTACTCTCTCCTTTATTTTTTTATTTTTTATTTTTTTAGTTGTGCATGGACACAATATATTTTTATGTGGTGCTGAGGATCGAACCCAGTGCCTCACGCATGCGAGGCAAGCGCTCTACCACTGAGCTACAGTCCCAGCCCTACTCTCTCCTTTATTTTTTTTTAAATTAATTTATTTTTTTAAATTTTTTAGTTGTTGATGAACCTTTATTTATTCATTTATTCATATGTGGTGCTGAGGATCGAACCCAGTGCCCCATACATGCAAAGCAAACGCTCTACCACTGAGCCACAGTCCCAGCCCCTACTCTCTCCTTTAAAAGAGAGTTAAGACATACAGTTAATTCAAGTAGGGTACATACAGTCTTAGAACTCCTATCCTGATTGTGCCCTGAAGTTAACTGTCCTTCCTGTTCTGTTTGGCATGCTTTTATCAATCTGCTTATTGCTTTATAGAGACCGTATTTTATCTGTTCCTAGCCTTTTTCTAATACTAGTCAAAACATGCTAAAAGATCTTTCCAGAAGGAGCTTTATTAGTAAGTGCTACAATATTTGATTTCCTGAGTGTAAAGGTACTAACACAAACTATCCTGGATAGGAGATAATGGTATAGCACAACTCAGTAGTATTCCAGAATATAATGTAGCTTAGTCTTCTATAAATATTGATTTTAATAAGCTTCTTTTGCTACTTCTTCCTATATGCATTTTCTGTTTTATAAATTTGTTATTTATTTTTCTTTATGAAGAGTTATTCTTGAATGTTTTGATAAACGTTTGAAAGACAAAAATTTTGGATTTTTGTATAATAGATTTTTAGCAGCATACGGACATGTACATGGTACTTGACATCATGGGATAAGTGTATTATTTTTACCTAGAAGGTATACTTTTGTTGGGTAGCAAAATGTCTTTAAAATTTGAGATATGAAGCTGGGCATGGTGGCACATGCCTGTAATCCCAGCACTTTGGGAGGCTGAGACAGGAGAATCGCGAGTTCAAAGCCAGCCTCAGCAACGGTGAGGCGCTAAGCAACTCAGTGAGACCCTGTTTCTAAGTAAAACACAAACTAGGGCTGGGGGTGTGTGGCTCAGTGGTCGAGTACCCCTGAGTTCAATCTCTAGTACCAAAAATAAAAAATGAGATACAAAATAGGTAAAAAGTAGTCATCTTTAGTCTCATGAATAAACTTTTTTGGTATAATGTCAGAAGTGAAAATTATCCCCTCTGTTTACAACTTATTCCTGGCTTGTTTTTATGGACCTATCTGTATATTCAAGCATTTCCATTTTTGTTTAGTTAACAACAAAACAAAACTACACACTGGTGACTAACTACTTTTTTTTTTCCCCCACATATGTCATGGACCATTTTCCAGGTCAGTGCATCTAGGTCTCCCGCATTTTTTATGGCTGCATATTCCACTATTATGGATGTGCCATTTTATACAACCAGTTCCCTATTAATGGACATATGGTTGTGTCTAGTTTTTTTGGCTAGCATTATGATGGGTTAGAGCCTGTAATGAATGGTAAGGAAGTAAATAGATGATAGCACTACTACTTTAAAGAAAAAGTAGAGAAGAAACTTCCTTTGCCATAGTCACTTACTAAATGAAATTGAATAAAAACACTGTCAAAAGTTGGGAGGACCAAAATTGATACTTTTTCTCTGATCTTTTTGCCATGTGTATATCTGAATTCTTTGTTTTTAAAGAAGAAACAGCATTGAAGCATTATTTGGGGGGAAAAACACACACACAAAATCCAGCAACTCAGCATTCATGAGCAACTCTATACTATACCAGTATGTGCCTGTGCAGTGGAAGGAAAACAATTTTGGTAAGGAATTAAAACTTTAGCTTTAAACTTCCAACAGGTTGATATTTATAATGAATGATGAATCAAAAATTTTTTTTAAATAATCATATGTTGACAGAGCCCTTTTTTTAGTTTTTTAAAAAGTCACCGTAATTTTGATAGCTGTAATTTCAGTGTAAACTTTTCCCCTTCTTCCTTAAACAAAAACCTGAATTTGCAGCCAGCAAAAATTCGATATCCTAAGCAGTGTATTACTTCTGACTTATTCAGTCTATTAACATTTATTAGTGATGTTTATGGGTCAACCTTATCATTTTCTTCAAGGGGCCAAGTTCACTAATTGCTGAGTTTTATACATATTACAGCAAAAATCCTTTTTCTAGGTGTGTGTTGCATCCATCAAGATGCTTTAAAATGTTCATATATTTTGTTTTAAAAATTATATATGGGGGATTATCAATGTAGTTTTTTGTTAAACCTAAGCAGGATGGATGTCTGTTATACTTATTTCATTAACATAAGCTTTTTCTACCTTTTGCATTATGTAGGAAATATATCCTGGACAGTTCCAACCATCTCTTTGTCATAAATTCATAGCCTTGTCAGATAAGGAAGGAAAACTACTTCGCAACTATACTCAGAATATAGATACCTTGGAACAGGTTGCAGGAATCCAAAGGATAATTCAATGTCATGGTTAGTAAACTTCAAAGTGGCTTTTGGTAATTTATTTTGTTTCTTAGGAAAAGTCAGCATTAGAAAGCAGGCTGCCTTCTAGTAATGAGAGTTTAAACATTACGGTGGCACACATCTGTAATCCCAGCAGCTTGGGAGAATGACGCAGGAGGATCGTGAGTTCAAAGCCAGCTTCAGCAATAGTGAGGGGCTAAGCAACTAAATGAGACCCTGTCTCCAAATAAAATATAAAATAGGGCTGAGGATGTGGTTCAGTTGTTGAGTGTACCTGAGTTCAATCCCTGGTACCAAAAAAAAAAAGCAAAATAACGAAAATAGTAGTATTGGCCTTATTGCTGAATTGCCAAATATTAATACTTTTTTTTTTGGTACCAAGGATTTAACCCAGAGGTGCTTTACTACTGAGTTACCACTGAGCTACATCCTCAGCCCTTTTTTAAAAAAAATTATTTTGAGACAGGGCCTCGCAAGTGGCTGAGACTGGCCTTGAGCTTGTGATTCTCCCACAACCCTCCAAGTCACTGGGATTACAGGTGTGTGCCACGGCACACAGCCAAATATTAATATACTTTTCAGATGCTATTGCAATAACATGACATTGTTATTTTAAATGCTTTCTGAGTATGAAAGTAATACATCTGAACTAAGATACTAAAATTGGAAGATTTCATATTCTGAAGATTTATTAGCACTGGTGGACTTTATTTCACTTAACAGAGTAGTTTTAGCCAGGTGCAGTGGCGCACACCTGTAATCCCAGCACTTTGGGAGGCTGAGACAGGAAAACCATGAGTTCAAAGCCAGCCTCAGCAATGGTGAGGTGCTAAGCAACTCAGTGAGACCCTGTCTCTACATAAAAAACACAAAATAGGGCTGGTGATGTGGCTCAGTGGTCGAGTGCCCCTGAGTTCAATCCCCAGTACCAATAAAAAAGTAGTTTAGAAGATTTAGTTACATCTGTGCTTCACAGTTGAGGATTGAATTGTGTATATGTGTACTTTTTTTCTTTAAATTTCCATGTGTAATCTCTTAAAATTCTTGTAATTTTTATAAAGTGTTAAACTGTATAACCTTTATGTTTAAGAAGCAAATATTCCTTTAATAAAAGCATATATGTTGGTTGGTTCTAGGTTCCTTTGCAACAGCATCTTGCCTGATTTGTAAATATAAAGTTGACTGTGAAGCTGTACGAGGAGATATTTTTAATCAGGTAATTCATCACCCATATTTTAGGAATGTACACATCTCTGATATGTTCTTCCTTAGCCACCAGTACCCTCCACCCTGCAAAGTATTTATATAACAGGGAAAGGTCTCAGTTGCCACTGGGAATTCTAGTGAAATACAAGGATATCATGAAATTGGCTCCTTTGTTATCTAAGCCCAAAATAAAAAGCCAGATCACAAGTAAAAAGTTGCTGTATTAGTTTTTCTCCTCTCCCTTTTAGTGTCTGTCAGATTTGGAATCCTTAAGAGAGTTGTGGTAATCTTCAAAACATAAAAATACTATGAAAAAATACAGGAAAATGTTTCATTGTATGTCATTAAACTTAAAACTGACATTTAGTTTGCATTCCGTTTTCCTTACTGTTTATCCATAGCTTTTGTTTTCTATGATAATTCTGAAATGCATTTTTAAAAAAGTATGGAAATACTGCTACTAACTTGGACCTTAACTTCATCTCAACCCAAACTGGAACATGCAGGTAGTTCCTCGATGTCCTAGGTGCCCAGCTGATGAACCACTTGCTATCATGAAACCAGAGATTGTCTTTTTTGGTGAAAATTTACCAGAACAGTTTCATAGAGCCATGAAGTATGACAAAGATGAAGTTGATCTCCTTATTGTTATTGGGTCTTCCCTGAAAGTAAGACCAGTAGCACTAATTCCAAGTAAGTTAGTGATGCTTTTGGGGGAATATTTCTGCATGTGATACCACGGGTTGTGGATCTGTATAATAGGCTCTGGTGATCTTACTGTTCCTATTTGGAGAGTGGTTTGATGAAAATGATATTTTAATGGGGGGTGCCAAAATAGAAGGATGCCTATTAATTGGGGGATGCCAAAATAGAAGTAATACTACATTTTAGTTCTTACTCATGGAAAATCCGGATGAAGGGAAAATGCACTGAGGGATATTTCTAGTCCTTTGTAATTTTTTGAGACAGAGTTGCCAAGTTGCTGAGGCCAACTTCAAACTTGTGATCCTCTTGCCTCAGATTCCAGAGTAGCTGGGATTTCCAGGTGTGTGCCACTGCTCCACACCCAGCTTCAACTTTTTAATGAAATGTGTTTTTAATATGGCAATTTAGCTTCAATTTGTTTATATAAACTTTAAGAAATTTGACCTTTCACATTTTTCAAATGTATATTTTATTAAAAGTATAATGTACTTGTGTAAGAATATAGGGATTCAGAATGAAAGTCCCTTCTTGTTGTAATGAGAGTTATGCCATGTCATAATGGTACATGGCTCTAGCTTAACATAAACCCAAAAGTGTGTGTGCATTTAAGAATGTTTCCATGTAATGTTTCCCTATTCTTGGGGAAATTTCTTTAGCATGCTTTCATACTACATACTACCTTTTTTCTCTCCTGTAATGAAGCAAGGGAGATGAGAGATATCAGATGTGTCCTTTTTTAAATGGGAGGACAAAAGCAGATATTAGACCCCAAACCAAAGAATTAAATTAACTCTCTATATTAGCAAATCAAATTGGTAAACAGAAGAAACATGAGTCAAACTCTCCAATTATGTATTTGTCTCACAACTGATAGCTTTATCACTTAACTCATTCTTCCCTAAATAGCTGTGAAATCCTTGTAAAGTAGAATATAGGGTGATTTGTAATTAAATGAACATAATTTAGTATTATAATCCCTCCCCCCTTTTGTGGCCTTGGGCTTTTATGCATGCTTAGTAGGCACTCTTGAGTTACACCTCCAGCCCAGTTTTTTTAATCTCTTAAAGATAGGGTTCTTTACTCACTTGCCTGGGCTGGCCTTGAACTCCTGGGCTTAATTGATCTTCCTGCCTCAGCCTCCCAGATAGTTGGGACCATAGGCCCAAGGTACCATACCTGGCTTTCTTTGCCTTAAAAACTTTATTTTTGGTACAGGGACTGAACCCAGGGGTACTTAACCACTGAGCCACATCCCCAGCTACCCTAACTGCCCTTTAAAAAATTTTTTTAAAAACTTTTTAGTTATAGATAGACATAGTACATTTATTTCATTTATGTGGTGCTGAGGCTTGAATCCAGTGCCCCATGCAAGTACTCCACCACTGAGCCGCAACCTCAGCTCACCTCCTTTTTAAAAGAAATTTTGAGACAAAGTGTCACTAAATTGCTTAGGGACTTGCTAAGTTGCTGAGGCTGGCTTTGAACTTGCCTCAGCCTTCCAAGACTCTAGAATCACAGGCATGTGCCTGAGGGGTAATAAGAGTAGTGTTGGTAATAGGCAAAAATGGTTTTTTGAAAATGTTGGTGATAATTTTTTGAAAATGTAAACCAAATTTATGATAAGTAGTGTAGAATGTCTGTATTGCTTTTAACTTTTGCATCAGGAGCTACTTCAGTACAATGGTAACATAAACACCTATGTGCCAAAAATTCTATGTATTTGACATCCTCACTTCAACCTTGTGGGAAAGTTCCTACAGAGAAGGAAATTGAGGTTCAGAATGGAAAGTCTGAGAAGATTGCTCAGAGGTAACCAGCTGAGAACAGCAGAACCTGAGAGATTTTAATGCTTCTTGCCTGCTCGATAGCTTTTTGATGAAATGTAATGATTTGTTCAAGTATCAGTGGAAGGTTTCTTTTTTTGTATTTGGAATTCAGGTCTTTTTTTGCAAGGTGCATTTATTTTGGTTTTATTAGCTCACTTTTCCCTCTTTCTTTCTTTTCACCCTGTTTTTAGGTTCCATACCCCATGAAGTGCCTCAAATATTAATAAATAGGGAACCTCTGCCTCATCTGCATTTTGATGTAGAACTTCTTGGAGACTGTGATGTCATAATTAACGAATTGTGTCATAGGTTAGGTGGTGAATACGCCAAACTTTGCTGTAACCCTGTAAAGCTTTCAGAAATTACCGAAAAACCTCCACGAACACAAAAAGAGTTGGTTCATTTATCAGAGTTGCCACCAACCCCTCTGAATATTTCAGAAGACTCAAGTTCACCAGAAAGAACTTCACCACTAGATTCTTCAGTGATTGTTACACTTTTAGACCAAGCAACTAAGAGTAATGATGATTTGGATGTATCCGAATCAAAGAGTTGTGTGGAAGAAAAATCACAGGAAGTACAGACTTCTAGGAATGTTGAGTGTGTTAATGTGGAAAATCCAGATTTGAAGGATGTTGGTTCCAATACCGGTGAGAAAGGTGAAAGAACTTCAGTTGCTGAAACAGTGAGAAAGTGCTGGCCCAACAGACTTGCAAAAGAGCAGATTAGTAAGCGGCTTGATGGTAAGAAATGCTGTTGAATCATTTTGAAAGTATGATTATTATAAAATAGATTTTTTTTTTGTGAGACAAGCTAGCAGTTTTGGCAGGTTAGTTGATTAGGGTAGCTCTTCCTTTTCCCTCAGTGCTGGGGATGGAAATCTTGTATTCTAGGCAAGTGTTCCAGTGCTGAGCTAAACCCAGAGTCCTGATTTAGGTAGCTTTCCATAATTGAATTGAAAATTGTGTTTAGAGAAACTGTGAAGTTCTTAAATCACAGAAAGGTAAGTCTGATGGTATCTTATATATAATATGTTGTTTCTCCACAGGTGGGAAGATAAATATTGAGAATGGGTTTATATTATATAATCTGCCATTGTCAGATGAAAACTCTAACTGGTAGAAATGATTGATTCGTGTGCTTACTGTGGGTCAGCTGCTTTGTGCACATATCTAATTTCAAAATCATGAGGTAGGAAAATGGGGGACCACCAAGGTTATGTACAACACCATACAAGGTAATCAGATTGGATTCCAGGTCTCTAACCTCAGAGGCTGCTCTCTTAACCACTACATTGTTCAGTCTCATCTGGAAAACATTTGGTGATTCTTCTCCACCGAATATAAGGAATAGCAGCTACCCTTTTGACGACATACAGTCTATCAATTAGTATTAACACAGGTGGAAAAACCTGCTTTTTGGAGGGTGATGTTTAAGTCAAAGCATCATACATGGGAAGGTCCTAATTTAATCAGTGTAAAAACATATACCTACTTTAACTTAGGCCTGACAGTTTTGTACACCTTAGAACATAGTCTCCATACCATTCTTGGTGGAAACCAACAAGTTTTAGATAAATGTATATTAAGTATTCAAATCATTTGTAAATTTTTAGTTCATCTGAAGAAGTTTTTGGGCCTTTTCCCTACAAGGTGCTATATTAAGTTCTGGAGACAATGATTAATCTACTTATGTTTGTATACAATTATGAAAGTAGGTGATTGATGTTTACTAATATTTTAGTACAGATGATGCTGAGGCAGATCAGAGTATTGTTTTGTGCAAAAACAAACACCTAAAAGGTAGGTTCTACTTGGTAATCTCCAATTCTTTTTTTTTGTACCTGGGATTGAACCCAGGGGCTTTCAACCACTGCCTCATATCCTCAGCTCTTTTTTTGTATTTTAGAGACAGAGTCTCACTAAGTTGCCTAGTGCTTCACTGTTGCTGAGGCTGGCCTTAAACTTGAGATCCTCCTATCCCAGCCTTCCCAGCTGCTGCGATTACAGGCACATGCCACCATGCATGCCTAGTGAGCTAATTTTTAGTACAGTGTTAAAATAGGGAAATTCATGCCAAGGAAAACTTGGAAAAAACATAGAAGCATGCTTATGTTCGCAGATGTGCAGAAGACAGAAGTATTAATGATTTGCTACTACCTCTAATGAGATAAGTCTTACCCCTGGAATTTTCCTTGAAGATCTTTGAAGATTCTTGATCATACATACATAACTATGCCCCAGGAATTATTATGCTTGATTTTACTAAAAGTAGAGTCCTGGCATTGAGTACTTCCCCAGCTCTTCAGTGAGGCTAGGGCAGAATATAACGTTTTTTAAAGCATGAGCTAAAACTATAGAAATAAAAGTGTAACATAATCATATGCTGGGACCTATTTAAAGGCCTCTTGTTTCCTACCCTTGAATTCACAAGAACAGACAAGCCTGTTTTGCACAAGGAAAAAAAAAACAAAAACAAACATGCCCTCCTCTATTTGTTGTCTTAGACTTGAATCACAAAAGCCTGGTCACCACATGGTCACACTGAAGTTAGTCACTCTGCATGGCCCAAGCACTAGCGCTAGTAGGGGTTTTCTGTCTTGCCATTTGGAATATAAGTACTTGATTTCCTGCTCCAACCAAAGAATACTGATGTCTTGGAAAACAGTACTGTTTACTTTCTTTTAACAGTGAAATGAGTGATTTTCACAATATAATTTGTAGTGGACTGTCAAATCAATTTTGTGAAAATTCAGGTCAGAATTGTCATACATGACAGGTTCTTTCAGTGAGAGAATTTGGTCATGAAGCATAAAATTTGAAAGCCACTTCAAAGAGAAACTTAATGTACATCTTAAGGAGTTCTTTCTTGTCCATGGCTTAAGGAGAGGAAATGAGCTTGTCATCACAGGTTAACTCTAGTTTACTAATGTATACAGGACCTCTTGTAAAAGCACAGAGATTCTAGGGGCCCTGGGTTCAATCCTGAGCACTAAAACCAAAACTACACGTTTCTTATTCAGTGAGTAGGTGGTAGGGCTTGAAATGTGATACCAGTATCCACAAACTGCATTCTGAATAGTGGGGTTGATGAAGATATTGACAGTTAGGTAGTAGACTGGCAAAAAATAGCAATGTTTAACGAGATGCTTTTAAAACGTGCTTTGGAGACATTTTATTTAATGAACATGAAATGGAAATCTAATTTCATCAGATTTCTTAAAGTGAATTGTTGAATAGGATAAATAGGATTCTTTTCTTTCTTTTTTGGTTAAATTATTTCATTCTCCACATGAGGAAACACAGACGGCTACCTGTATGAAGAACTAAGATTTAAATCCAGGACTAACAGCTCTTGTTTTAAACAAACAAAAAATAGTTATAATGTGCAGTAATAAAAGGCAAATAGAACCTACACTGGACTCCAGACTGTTCAGTTAGACTGAATTAAGTCTAACATTTCATTTATTACTATATTTCAGGTAATCAATACCTGTTTTTACCACCAAATCGTTACATTTTCCATGGCGCTGAAGTATATTCAGACTCTGAAGATGACGTCTTATCCTCTAGTTCTTGTGGCAGTAACAGTGATAGTGGTACATGTCAGAGTCCAAGTTTAGAAGAACCCATGGAGGATGAAAGTGAAATTGAAGAATTCTACAATGGCCTGGAAGATGATGCTGATGTTCCAGAAATAGCTGGAGGAACTGGATTTGCAGCTGATGGAGGCGATCGAGAGGCAGTTAATGAAGCTATATCCATAAAACAGGAAGTAACAGACATTAACTATCCAGCAAACAAATCATAATGTAATAATTGTCCAGGTACAGGAATTGTTCCACCAGCATTAGGAACTTTAGCATGTCAAAATGAATGTTTACTTGTGAACTCAATAGAGCAAGGAAAACAGAAAGGTGTAATATTTATAGACTGGTAAAGTAGATTGTTTTTTTCATGGATAATTTTTTAACTTCCATTTCTGTACTTGTACACTCAACACTAACTTTTTAAGGAAAGGTACTAAGTATCTTTAGTCAACTGTTGGTCATAACTTTCTTTTAAAGTTTCATTTGTGTGATACATCTGTATGTATGTATGATTTTGTTTTTGCCTAGTGAGTTGCAACATTTTAAAAGTTTTCAAAAAGCCATTGGAATGTTAAATTAATGTAAAGGGAACAGCTTATCTAGACCAAAGAATGGTATTTCACACTTTTCTTTGTAACATTGAATGGTTTGAAGTCCTCGAAATATCTGTTTTGCTGAACTTTTGATTCTTTAGCACAATTACCTATTTTTAAACACTGGCATTTTCCAAAACTTATGGCAGCTAACTTTTTAAAAATTATAAATGACACGCAATGTAAGTAGATGGAAGTCAACAATATCCGGAAGAGCACTCAGTTGTCATTACTTTTTTAAAAGTAAGACTTTGGTGCTAAGAGTTTCAGGAGTATTGTATTTATTCAAATGAAGGTGGCTTTTGTACTTCCTGCAGACATGTAGTAATGTCTATATTGGCTCATAAAACTAACCTAAAAAACAAGTGAATGCTTTGGAAATGTTTCAGTTGCTTTAGAAACAATAGTGCCTGCCTGGATCTCCTTAGTTTTGAAATATTTGCCATTGTCGTTTAAGTACCTATCACTGTGGGAGAGCTTGCATTGATCTTTTTCCACAAGTATTAAACTGCCAAGATGTGAATATGCAAAGCCTTTCTGAATCTGTAATAATGGTACTTCTACTGGGGAGAGTGTAATATTCTGGACTGCTGTTTTTCGCAGTGAGGAAAACAACACGTCCCTGATTACAGTTCCAAAGTAATAAGATATTAATTTTAATTCAGCCAGAAAGTACATGTCTCCTGTTGGGAGGATTTGGTGTAATGAATACCAAACTGCTAGCCTAGTATTATGGAGAGGAACACGAATTAACGTCTGATTGCAGAATAGTTAATGAATAAAACTAGTTGTTTAACATTATTTAAAAGCTTAGCCTGCCTTAAAACTAGAGATCAACTTTTCAACTACATAAGCTTCTAAGCCTTTGGAAAAAACTCATATTTTATAAAGTCACAGCAAGCATTTATTTTCCAGACCTTTTTTGAACATTACTCTCAAATTATTCTTACGTTGGTGTAGTATTTATTACAATAAAGAGGGTTTGAAACATAGCTGTTCTTTATTCATAAAATACCCAGCTAGGACTATTACTGCCAGAGGAGAAAACTGTATTGAATGGCAATTTCCCTACCTAAAAGATGTCTCAATCTGAATTTATTTGGCTACACTAAAGAATGCAGTATATTTAGTTTTCCATTTGCATGATGTGTTTGTGCTATAGATGATATTTTAAATTGAAAAATTTGTTTTAAATTATTTTTACAGTGAAGACTGTTTTCAGCTCTTTTTATATTGTACATAGTCTTTTATGTAATCTACTGGCATATGTTTTGTAGACTGTTTAATGACTGGATATCTTCCTCCAACTTTTGAAATACAAAAACCAGTGTTTTATACTTGTACACTGTTTTAAAGTCTATTAAAATTGTCATTTGACTTTTTTTTCCTGGTAACTTACATTGTTTATAACATTTTTAAATTTTGCAGGATTTTATACAGCTTTGAGGACTGTATTCATTAGATGCTGCCTTCTCATACTACATTTCTTCAATTTATAAAAGTCTGACGGGGCCCCAGTAGTGGGAAATACTGATTGATTGTGCAGATGGTACATCACCAACACTACAAAATTAGTATTTCAACTGTTCTCAGGCCAATGGCCTTAGTTTAAAAGTTGGGGAAAGGCAAAGTTTTAAGGAGTTTAAGGCTGGGTACAGCAGCACATGCCTGTAATCCCAGCAGTTTAGGAGGCAGGAAGATCGTTGAGTTCAAAGCCAGCCTCAGCAACGAGGAGGCACTAAGCAACTCAGTGAGGCCCTGTCTATAAATAAAATACAAAATAGGGCTGGGGATGTGGCTCAGTAGTTGAGTGCCCCTGAGTTCAGTGCCCGCGCCCCCCCCCCCCCCCAAAGGAGTCTAAAGGCCAAATTAACTCAAACTTGGATTTTGGTTGCTAGGTTTTTTAAGTCCTTAAGACTGCAGAATACATTTGGTATAAACTTCTTTTTAGGCTTCCCTCAAACTCCTGGGCTCAAGCTATCCTTCAAAAGTGTAGCCTCCAAGTGGGATTCCAGGCATATGACATCATGCCCAATGCCCATATCAAGTTTTCTGAGGCTTACCTGAGAACCTTAGTCCAATCCATTGAAGTTTTTGAGACAGTACTATTCAAGAAGCTCAAAAATGCACCTTAGAATGTATGTCATGAATAAAGACTTGACTGGCAGTTTCCTGCTCTCAGGTCAGGTGTCATGCCTTCCTCCCCAGCCAACTTGCTAGGCAGATTTAACAAAAAATACTGCCCTGGTTCTATTAACCCTAGAGAAATTGACTGTAAAAACCTATACTCAGACATATTACAAGTGACATTCCACATATGCACAGAATGGGAAAAGTACATACGTTGTCATGTTAAGTATCAATACCCTATTTTAATGACATGGATTTTTTTTTTTTTTTTTTGGTGGTACATACAGTATTGGTACATCTTCAGGCAAAGTGTTTTTACTTTAAAAAGTTTATTTGAGGGGCTGGGGTTATGGCGCAGTGGTAGCGTGCTCGCCCAGCACGCGGGAGGCACTGGGTTCGATCCTCAGCACCATATAAAAATAAATATATTCTGTCCACCTACAACTAAATGATATTTTTTTAAAATAAGTTTATTTGAAACAAGTTTCAACTCCTAAACCTATAACCTAGGAGTGTGCATACACCAAATGGACAAAGATCTAAGTATCTCTTAGGAATACATATTTAACTGGCACAAGGCAGGGCTTGTATATGAAACTCCTGACTTAAAAAAGATTTTATTCTCTAAAATATTTTTTAGTTGTTAATGGACCTTTATTTTATTTACATGCAGTACTGAGAATCGAACCCAGTGCCTCACACATGCTAGGCCACTAAGCTATGACTCCAGCCCCATCCTTTCTATTAAGGCTCTCTTCCCAAGGCTGGCCTAAAAAGGAAGTACCTTCACAAAAACAGCCTCTATGCTGCATTTGTTTTCTGAAATATTTTGTTAGATAATCTGGGGGCTGGGAATATGGCTCAGTGGTAGAGCACTTGCCTAGCATGTGTTAAGCCCTAGGTTCAATCCCCAGCACCAGGGAGGGAGAGGATTGGGCTTATAAGCAAACACTGGCAAGAGTACGGAGCTAAGGATATGTGAATTCTTTAGCAGAGGAGGCCCATGAAACTATCATAAGGAGCTTTAGATGGCCAAGATGCAAAAAGGTTGGGGAGTGGACTTAGAATAGAATAGTAAATACTCCACCTTGCCTTCAGACAAATTTACACATGGTCTTCAGGGAAAGACTGCCTTATGTATAATTTCACTTTGATTCTGGACCTTTCGCTAAACTAAATGCAGTAAAAATCTTATGTAAGGGCAAAAATCTGTTAGGAAAAACTGATACTAACAAACTGTTTATGAATGGACCATGTAAGAAGGCTACCACCATGAGTATGTCTTAAAAACATCTGTGTAGACACAAAATATTTTCAAGTTTAGCCAACTTAATAATCAGTCTACAACAACAAATTCAATCTTCATTTACCTGCTACTCTGATTTACAAAGCAAAACATCTTTTTCTTAATTTTATAAAACAAATAGCAATTTGAAAAATCTTCAATGGCATATTTTTTAATCATGAAACTCCTTGCTGTTAACATTGCCATATTATAGCCTGCAGTAACTGAAGAAGGAAAGAGTTATCACTTACCCAAGTTAAGCTTTGTACAAGTGTGCTCACAGATAAGCTGCTAAGTCCTCGATATGGAACTCTGTTCATCCAAAGTGGCTGCTTTTTCACAGATGAGCTTCATCACATACAAAGGTTACTAATGAAAAAAACACCTGACACATACTTTTTACATTTGCTTAGTCCTCACCCTTAAGGAATGGGTGTACAGAGAAATGGTATATTACCAGGTATATGGAAGAATTCCCATAGGATAGAATGCCATTTCAAGGAAAATTACCTTAAGAAAGAATATTGTTTTTCAGTCAGTGCTTTATCTACAAAAAAGACACCTATAGCTTATTAGTTGTTTTTTTTTTAAGTTAAACTTCTGAAAAGTACAGGTCCACAATCCCTTATTGAAGCCTTTGTGCTTATTTGCATTTGGAATTATGAATTTTAGCAAACATGTAGTACCCAATCAGGGAATACTGTAAATAGCCCCAACAATTCAGATTAGGTTTGCTATAAAATAAGATGTGAAAAAATTTTCAGGGTTTTTTATTTTGGAATTACATGTAAGAGACTGGACCTCTATTAAACAAATTTATAAAGGAATGGGAAACAATTCAAAATGTAATAAACTCCCTGAGAGCCCACTTTTTGAAGAATATTGAATCTTATGAGAACCACTGAAAGTTTAAATATCAAACCAATAAATTCTTTATTATTTAAACAGTTTTCACGGCATATTTTTATAAATTTAAAAAATAAATATTTGCATTATAGCAGAAAGTCACAACTCACTTTTACAATTTAATGACATGAGATAACTAAGCATCAGCACCATAAAACTTGTAAGATTTGTTTCTGAAAATTCATGGAAATGGCTCTAAAGTACTAAAAATTCTTACTAAATACCCACAGCATCAATAATTTTGGAAACTAAAACCCAGTGACTGGTTTTCATACTAGCCAAAGTTTCTATTTATGGCAACTGTAGAGACAAATTCTTCCATTTCTAAATATAAATAAGCTTTCTGATAACCTCCCATCTATCAGCATCTCAGGATTCACAAAAGAGGACAGAACTACAAGTCTTTCAGCATAATGCCTATTTGTAAACTCAGGTTTGCACAGACATTTATTCTAGCAAAAAAATCAGACTGTGTTAGAAACATGCTTTAAAAAAAAAAAGTGGTAATGGGGATCGAACCTAGGGCCTCACACATGCTAGGCAAGTGCTCTACCACTGAGTTATATATACGCCCAGCTCAGATAAAATTAAATCATAATTTTTAACCCTTAAGAGTCAGCTCAGTTCAATTATAACCATAGAAACTGTACTGGTATCAGAACATAACTATTTTATTACAAAACTTAACATTATTTACAAAATGGAAAAATAATCAAATGACTATTGCAGGCCAAAGTTATAGGCTTTCCACCCAGTGATTGAAGAAAAAATTAAGCAACATTTCCATGCACTCACAGATCATTCTTAAAATATGCAAACTCTTAAAATTTATGTTAGTAAAACTTTAATGTATTCACAATACTTGTATGTTCATGAGGAAGATTGGGGAAAAATCCATGGTTCTGTACAATAAGTTTAATATCAACAGTTCATTTTTCTTTTAATTTTTTTTGGCTTTCATGAATACTCAGCACTGAACATTTTGCAAGTAGGAATTATAATAGTACCTGACACTTTGCTGAATTCATCACCACAAGAAAAACACAAGTAGTTTAATGCTTTTGCACTAAACTAGTTATAACTCTGAAGTTATATTAAACTGAAGCCTTCATTGTGATCAATAGCTTGGATCAATTTAGAGCGTAGAGTTTCTTTTTCTGTATATTTTGGAAGATCTAGAAGATTAAAACAGGTGTGGGAAACTGGGAGATATTCCTCACCACCTCCTGTTGACTGGATGACTAGTTTCAGACTCTTCATACCAAGAATAGGAATGCGATCGCTACCTGTCAAAAACACTGCCAGGGGAAAAAAAATCATTCACACAAGAGCATACAATAGCTAAGAATACTTAGTGCAGTTGTACAGCACAGCTTTATGTGAACATCTGCTTTAAGATGAAAGCCTGCTTCCAGAATTTGTGGAAGATTTTAAAAATGCATACTAATTGCCCACCTATACATTTTTTTTCTTCAAAAAAGCATAATCTTAATATTGGTACATAAAAAGTACTCAATAAACATTTGATGAATTAATGACTACTGTTACTGACATCCTTTGGGACATTAATGACTACTGTTATGGACATTCGTTCTTTTAGGAAGAGCCATTTAGAACTAGTTAAGAAACGAAATAAAAAATTCAGGATTTTTTTTTTTTTCAAACATATACCTTTTTCTATTTGTTCCTGTCACTATTAATCAAAAATTGATAACAGGGAGCCAAAACTCAAATCACTTTTTGAAAGAATAATAATTTATCATCCTTATGATACAAGATGTGTGAAGCAAGATTCATTGTGATATTTGGCAATTCTCAAGAAGAGATTGCCAAAAATGTTCTTGGCAGTAGCAGGAAACACTAAAGGGAATGTCACTAATTTAGAACAGAAATTCTGACAAGTTTTAAAAATAGGGCCGGGCACAGAGGTGCGTGCCTGTAATCCCAATGACCTGAGAGGCTGAGGCAGGAGGATCGCCAAGTTTGAAGCCAGCCTTGGCAATCTAACAAAACCCTCAGCAACTTAGCAAGACCCTGTCTCAAAAAAATAATAATAACAATAAAAAGAGGCAGGGATGTACCTCAGTGGTAAAGTGCCTGTGGGGTTCAATCCCCAGTACTAGTCCCCCCAAAAGGTCCAACTTCAACTGGACTCAGATTTTAACAAGATAAAAAAAAACAACAGACATGAGGCTGTACATGAGGGACCTAAGGTCTGGGGGAAAAAAAGAAAAGAAATTTTCCACAGAAATTCCCAGAGTTTTGGTGTGGAATCCAAGAGAAAAAGAAAAAAGCAAATATAAAAAAGAGCTAGACTCTCTAAAATTTTAGAAATTCTAAAAGGATTCTACAATCCCAGTTTATTTTAACCACATTGATTTCCTGTTTTTATTTCTAAAAACCAACAATATTTTGGAGGCAAACTGAACTTAACCTTCGAGATATACAAACATAAGCAATTATTAAGAATGCAGGTTCAGGTTCATTTTTTTAAGTAAAAATTATTCCAGTTTAAGATTTTTAAAATAATTCTTAAAAAAACATTTTAAAGTTGTTGATAGACCTTTATTGTATTCATTTATATGTGGTGCTGAGAATAAAACCCAGTGCCTCACACATGCTAGGCAAGCGCTCTACCACTGAGCCACAACACCAGCTCCTAAAATAATATTAAAAAACAAAATCTAATCCAAAGTGAATCAGTAAATATTCTATGAGAATAAGTTTAATCCCACCTCATGAAATATAAAACTAGAAATACTTACACAGGAATTGTTTTTTCTTTTCCAATGGTAATTCGTGAAATACTTCCCAAAAAATTTTTATTGTAGGATGTTCTGCCCAATACTCCCCTTTGTATTCTGTATTCTAAAAACAATATAACCTTTTATTAGGATTGAGGAATATTAGTTTTGTCTTAATCTGGCAAGCTGGCTTCCTTAGCCCATAAAACCACCATGGTCCAGGGATCTGAAACCTGTGCAATGTAGACAATTACCCAACATATTTTGGGCATTTTGCAATTTGACACTCTTAGATTCCAGGAGAAAGAGAAAAACATGAACCACCAGAAATCTCTTATCACTTCTACAAACATGATAGTAAATATGTGAATAAGGATAAACTAGAAATAATAAAATAATGTTAAAGGTTATTGAATTTTCAACATGGATTACCTATAAAAGTTTCTTTTATTCATGAATAGAAGTCATGTTATTTTTACACTGTATTCCTCCTTTACAAAAAATGAAACCAAGAGCAACACTAATAATTTTCTGCAGTAGTTTCCAATATGGTCCCCAATAAGCCTCCTGGTATTCATATTCTTATGTAGTCCCATCCCACACTGAATAGGCCTGACCTATATAATAATTAGGGAACTCAATATGAAAAATGTATGACTTCTGAGGTTAGATCATAAATGGCAAAAATAACCCTCTGTGGCTTCAGTCACTCTCTTAGATCACACTTATGGGGGGACATTTCATGAAGACACTCAAACCCTACTATGGACAGAAGTCATTATGGTGCCAACAGCCATACGACTGTGAACCCTCTTTGAAGTGAATATCAAAGCCTTCGGATGGCAGTGGTGCCAGCCAATATTGTCACTACAACATCATCGGAGATCTCTGAGCCAAAGTACCTAGCTAAGCCACAGAAACTGTAAAACAATGTTTTCTCTGTTTTTGTTTTCAAGCTTTTTTTTTCTATATATATATATATAACAGAGATTGAATCCATAGGTACTTAACCACTGAGCCACAAACCAAATCCTTTTTTATTTTGACACAGGGTCTTGCTAAATTGCTGAGGCTGGCTTTAAACTTGCAATCCTCCTGCCTTAGCCTCGTGAGTCTCTAGGATTACAGGCATGTGCCACAATGTCTAGCAAATGTTATTTTTAAACCACTAAGTTTGGGGATAATTAGAAGCAACAGGACTAACACATTTTTCCCTTCCAAAAATATCAGTACTGAAAAAGGGGATAGGAAGAAGGGAAGGGATATTTTACATTGTGAAGTGTTCTTTAACATCTAGCCACATCTGGCGTTTAACTTTTAATTCTTAAAGATCTTTATAGCACTAGGATCTTTGGACATACTGTTCCCTTAGGCATAGACAGTATAGACCAGACTTCTTCAACAAGCTAATTTCTACTTATTTTTAGGGCTTAGATTAAAATGTCACCTAGTTCTTTCACTGATTTATTCAAATAATTCATAATGAGTTTTAGTTAAAAGTTTTGGGCCATGGGGAAACCCCAGTTAACAAAGTCCTTACTTACTTTGCAGAATTTCCCATCCACTCAGAGTCTTTTCCAGATTCAACAAGCCTGGTTAAGTTCCTCCTCATGTGCCACACACTAAACCCTTATTCATCCCTTGTATTCATCACAATTCAATTAAAATTTGTTAACTTCCTTATTAGAGGGCAAAGACTGTCTTAATCTTATTTACTATCATCTCCCAATCTTTTGCATAGGATCTCAGTAGTAAATAAATATTTGCTAATGGGTTTTCTTGAATTTGGTGCTCTTGCTATTTGTAGCTATGACTATCTCAATCACTGAATTCCTGATTATTCAAATGTGCAAAATAATTAATGTACTTCCAAACAATTTTGAAGAAAATACCTTAATTTCTAATAATGTTAAATTTATTAACTTGGGGTTGAGGTTGTGGCTCAGTGGTAGAGCACTAATCCACTTGCATGTGTGAGGCACTGGGTTCAATCCTCAGCACCACATAAAAATAAATAAATAAAATAAAGATATCTATGTCCGTCTACAACTAAAAAAATATTTTAAAAAATTTATTAACTTGTCTGAATTTAGACTCTGAGCATGTCAGTGGGGAATGAACAATGAGGTGGATGACTGAAGATCTTTATTTTTTTATACCTCTAAATGGTATGGGGGAATGTTTATATAGTCTAGATTAAGAATATTTAAAGACACAAACCATAATTAGTGAATCAAGTATACAATGGAAGAAATTTAAGTATACTAAAATCTACCCCCAGCCGGGCGCGGTGGCTCAAGCCTGTAATCCCAGCACTTAGGGAGGCTGAGACAGGAGGATCGCGAGTTCAAAGCCAGCCTCAGCAACGGCGAGGTGCTAAGCAACTCAGTGAGACCCTGTCTCTACATAAAACACAAAATAGGGCTGGGAATGTGGCTCAGTGGTCGAGTACCCCTGAGTTCAATCCCCGGTACC